>VZTD01001645.1:542995-593162 GCA_013397725.1 Rhagologus leucostigma
GCTGGGAGCCGCTCGCGGGGCCGCGGAGGTGCCGGGCGGGAGCGGGGGGCCGAGGGCGGGATCGGGACCGGCCGCTCGCCTCCGAGGAGCCTTCAGGATCCGGCTTCTGCGCCCCACAGCCGCCGCCAGGCCGGTGCGTGCCGGCGCGGGGCAGCGCAGCCCTGAGCGCGCTGTGGCCTAGCGGGGTGTCCGGTGGCTTCGCAGGTGTTTGACGCGGTGTTTGTGTCGTTGCAGCCACAGCGCAGAAATGATCATCCCGGTCAGGTGCTTCACGTGCGGCAAAATAGTGGGGAACAAGTGGGAAGCCTACCTTGGCCTTCTGCAGGCGGAGTACACGGAAGGGTGGGTTCTGTTTCTGTGTTCTTCGACTCGCCTTAGGGGAGCTACACAGTGCATAAGAACCCAGACCTGTGGGGGTTGGAAGGGAGCTCTGGAGATCATCTCGTCCAACCTCCCTGCTAAGGCAGGGCCAGAGGCACAAGCGCAGGGTCGTGGTGTCATGAAGGAGCCGTAGAGAGGCTAAAAACCAGAAGTACATTGTGAGGCTATTTAACCAAAGGTTAGAAATTGTAATAGGCCACAAGGTACTTGTTTCCCCACTGAATCTTTCAGGGCAGCAGTATGGAAGTTGCCAAGTCACGGCCCTTGTACCCAAAACATTTCCCAAGTATGTAACTCTCTACTGGTGGTTTCTTCCCTTCCCCTTCTATACACCCAACTTGACACCAACGTGATGACTTTTTTAAAGGGAGAGAAGAAAAAAAAGTTTAAAGTGTAAGAAGTGTTTAGTGGGTTTTTTAAAGCATTTTAACCCAGGGTTGCTAACCTTATTTGTAAGTACTGGTTTGCTGGAGAAAGGAGAAGTTTTAACTGCTTTAGATACCCTACTGATAGTCCTAACAATTCTGTGTTAAGAAGTCTGTGCATCCTTTGCATAGCCAGAGTTTCTGTTAATAGTCCAAGGAGAGTCTAACTATGGTGACACTACTTCAGAAGCTTTCAGAAGGAAACTTGAGAAATGCTTACATTTTCATCAAGTTTAAGTATGAAACAAAAAAAAAAATCATGGATGTTTGCAATTCAAACGAGTGAAAAAGAAGTTTTAAATTTAAGTGATGTTGAAACAGTTAAGTAGAAAGAAAATAATTTGGTTTGCATTCAAGTGGTTGGGGATCCTAATAGTTCTTACAGCTAAGTCCCTTTCTTTCATATATGGAGTTAAAAGCATACAATATCATGGGTTGCTAATTCTTTTTCACTCATACTGCAGTTCACCAGGACTTTTTTGATAGTGCTTCTGACTTATATTCTAGGCATTAAACTTTAATATTTTCCTGTCTTCGTTATTCCTCTGCTTTTGTGTAGGAGTTTTGTGTTGTCACTGACAAACGCTCAGTTGAAAACAATTGTGGCCACTGGCTTGATTCTGGGGTGCTTGTTCAAACTAATGCAATTATGGTATTGTAAGAAGTCGAGTTTACAGATATCAAACAGCTAAAATCTTACACTGCAGTACTGGAATCACTGTTAATGGTGGCTTAAGAAATAGATGGACAAAATGGAAAAACTTGTCTAACAAAGCAGTAGTTAAAAAAAGACACCCACACCCTTCTGTTTGTCCCTTAAAAGTGCTCTTTTTCCACAAGTCGTTTGAAGCTGGAGGAAAAGGCAAATACAACTAAAGTTGTTTTAAAGTATATAGTATGACTTTAGAAACTGTGATTAATGTTAGTATTTTGCATCTCTGATAACTGCATTTGAGAGTTCAGAACTCTCTAGATAGCTCTTAAAATTTACCTATCAACAGACATCAGATGCTTTTGTTCTCAAGTGTTTTGGAAAATTCAGGCATCATATGATGTTATTTCTAAACGTTCTTTGAAAAACCCCACAGTGTTCTTATACTTCTCTAAGACAAGTTTTGCAGGTGCTGTCCTAGAATGAGCAGCCCTGCTGGACTATCAACAGTTGCAAGGACTGAGTGACATCAGAGAAGCTGCTGAAAGTTGGTTCCTGCACTTAGACCATACTGCTTGAGGCCAAACGACCTTTTACCATGGTCCAGCTTAGGCAGAGGCTTCCTTTCAGTCCTTTGTATTTTAGAAAAGTATCCACTGGCTTCTTCCTACAGGAGAATCACAAGTTCCAGGAAATTAAATTTGTTTTAAGCGAATGCTTTATTGTTGCACTGCATTATATCAATCTAAAGACCTGAGATCAGTCACGTCTCACGAATGTCACATTCTGAAGGAGTGTGAAACTGGCTTTATGGTTAATAGGTTGGAGCTGAAGATCTTGGTACTATCATTATATTTAAGAGGTCTGATAGCCATAGCCGTGGAAGACGCATGTGGTGGTTCAGGCTAGGGTGACTCAACATCCCTCTACCCAAACATAAGGATCTGGAGCAGTCACTCAGAAGGAGTTCAGTGGAAAGACTATAAAACACTGATTTCTGACCAGTCTGCACATACTTACTTGTATATATGTGGGGGGCAGGTTGTATAACTGAGTGCCTTCTCTAATGAGAACTGGGAAGGATTTTAGCCGTCCTCAGAATTAGCATCCCTGTGTGGGGGAGGTTGCGTTCTGAGTTATTTTAGTTTCTGTATATCTCACCTTTTTTAGTGTGGCTTAGATCTTAAATTTATCTTGTGAAATAGGCAAGAATCATCCTCAGTTTACAGAAACATGTTAAAACAGTGCCCTCTGACAGCTGTGGCAGCTGGGGACCCTTCTCAGCAGCAGGTCCTGCGCTTCGGCCGGCGTGAGAATGGGCAACCACCCTGTCAACAGCACTAAGTGTAAAAGGGCATTAACAGCACATGCTGAATTTCTGTCTGTCTTTGAACTGCAAACAAATTTTCCTCTATGACTGAGCTCAAAGTAATCAATGTGTTGCTTAGGAAACGCTTACAAGTGGTTCTGATTCACTTCATCCGTTATGTTTTTTAATTGTTTTTCGTTAATAGAGATGCCCTGGATGCCCTTGGCTTGAAGAGATACTGCTGCCGCAGAATGCTCCTCGCCCATGTGGATCTGATTGAGAAGCTTTTGAATTATGCACCCCTGGAGAAATGAGATGGAAAAAGCACTGTGCTGCAAGCCATGTGGAACGTATCTCTAATTTAAACTTGAAACTGGACTTCAGGCACTAAAGGATGGAAGCCAACTGCAGTGCAACCATCAAGAGATGTTTATCTTCTGGATAAAATACTGCCCCAAGCCACTAACCTCTTTCAAGGAAACAAAGGAATGATGAAGTCCACTTAACCAAGATTTAGAGATTAAAAGTTTGGATGCTGCTTCTTAAATCCGTGTTTGGAGTTGTGAACTTCTAGATGCTTCTGTCAGTAAAAACAAATGTTTGTTCATGTAGAAAAACTACTATATTTCATTAAAATGTTGAAATAAAGCAAGTTTTTCCCTTGTAGCCTTGCTACAGTTTCTGGATAAAGTTAAGTGTACGCTCGGATCTTGCTGGTTACCCTAAGGTTAGGGGTACTGCTGAGTACCCAGTTCAGTATCCTGCACTAGGCAGGCAAGGGTTAGAAACACAGGACTGAATTGTGGTTCCAGTGACATGGAAGTGGGTAGGTTTGTGAGGCATTACTCCAGAAAGCTGCTGGAGCCCGTAGAGAACACTTTCCACCGCAGTTAAAGTCAGCTTGTGGTCTCTACCCCAATCCTTACCAAACACTGGGGCTGCTGTATCATAAAAAAACAGCGATTCAGATGGTGCAGTGCCTTCATTTAAGCAAAACATGTCTGAGTGTCTCTGTGGAGAGCACTGGATGTGAGAATTGAGGCGTGCTGGTGTGAACAGGATCAAAGTGCTGATGCTGCCAAGCACCTGCACCCCGCTGTGGCTGGTACAGACGCTTTCCACCGTTTGTCATTTCAGTGACTTCACGTTGCACTGCACGTGTGCTGCGGTGCTGCCCGGCCCAGCAGAGAGGGGCTGAAACAGAGAGAGGGCAGCTGGAGCTGCAGGGCTGGGGAAGGTCGCCTATGCCCAGACAGGCACCAACCCTGCCCACGGCTCTCACCTTCCCCTTCCACAATCAGCTTGTAAATTGGATTATGTTTTTACTCTGTTCTCTGACATCCAGAAAATGCATTGTTGCGCTTGGTGTATGCACAGGCAGACACACCCATCTTACCTGAAAGTGAAGGAGGCCCATTCCTACACCTGTGCAGGTTTAGGATTCTGTGCAAATGCAGCATTAGTTCATCGTTACAGCAGCCCAATAGAGAATGAGCTGGAAAAGATGGTAATTCCTTAGGATGCAGTCTGTTGCTCCTTGGTGCAGTTAATATTTTGGCACTCGTGTATCAGCTGCAGGGTAAGAAGTGTATCTCTGTGGATTCTTTTCCATAGTACGAAGAATCTGGTTTGAACAAACCCTGGGTTTACAGAAATAGTAATTATTTAATGTGCTTACTGTGTCAAACTTGTACCCACAAAGCTTAAAACTAGATTGTCTCACAAAACAAGAGGCAGGACTGCTGCTTGCCTTTGGCTATCACCCCACCAATCTTTACACTTGAACTTGCTTTTCAATTTACTACAAGGCAGTAGTAGATGTGTCTCATATTCAGCAATTCTTCACTGGAGACATCTTAAAACCTATGCTTTACCCTAATGCAAAGAGCATTAAGCAATTAATTCTACCATTTGTTTCATAGTTGGTTGGGTAGCTTACATTCTGCATGCCTGCTGTATTAGCAAGCTAAACACACTTTAGAAAAACAAACCAAAAAAAGCCCTTCGCTTCTCTTTCAAGCTATTTTGTAAAAGGGACGCTGAACTAGAGGATGACCTTTCCCAAGTGAACTCATGTAGGATGCTTTTCCCTGTCAGAGTGGGGTGTGACGCAGCCCTGCGTGCCAGCCTGTTCACAGATCCATCAGCGAGCCCCGCGCTCGCTCCGTGAGCCGCGCTGGGAGCGCAGCAGCCCAGACGGGAACGTCTGGCAGAGGCAGCCGTGCAGGAATGCCGTGCAGAAAGCTGGCCTGCATCACTGCCAAGGAACTGGATTAAACGAGCTGACAGGACTTGCTTTCTATCTGCAAAAGCAAATTTCTAATCTCGTTTTCTGCTTTAGAATAACATGTTTCTTTTCAAAGCGGGTGCCAAGTTGTCTGATATGAAAAGTTATGGCTCTTAAATACTTAATAATGGAAATGCAATTTGCAAAAACACAGCAGGCCTCGTTCAAAAATGCGAAGGAAAAAGAAAAACCCACCTTGGCTGCTCTCGTTACTATTCTCAAAAACAGGGTGCAGTGGGAGCCAATGGCAGTCTGGTATCACTCCATCAGACAGATGTTACCGAAGGAGCCACAAAAACCCCTGAGCAGCAAGACTAAGTCACAGCAGGCATTAATATTAGCTCATGCAGCCCTTGACACCCTGTGTGCATCACAGCTTTTCCTCAGGAGTTTGCAAATGCAGCATTAACCAAAAGAAGCCATTTCTGTAATGTGGCAAAGCAAACAGTTTATCGTGATTATGAGAAAGGTTGTCTCGAGAGTTTTGTCCTTGGGAGGGTTAGGAGCAGAAGCAGAGCTTAAATCCTGTTGCAGAAAGAGCCTGAAATTTTCAGTGGATTTCTATAAATCCCATTTTTCACCCCTGCCCACTGGTAACTAGGAAAGTAATTCCCTTTTTGCTGTCACTTCCCCTGTGCTACCTTCTGCAGCAGTTAATAACGTAAGAGTATTGGATCTGCTTTCTAACCTGCCAGATGTCTTTGGGAAGAGCCACTAAATAGGCTCACAACAACCACACTTTTTCAAGACAATGTAAAAGACGGTGTATACACAGAAGAAATAAAAAAGCCTCAGTTTTCCTTCAACCAGAAAAAGAAGCCCTTAACAGAATCAACAGATAGGCAGCAGTGGAAAAAAAAAGAAGAGAAATGGTACTGAATATGCAGTCCTTAATTACATGAAGAATTCTGTTAGTTGGAAGGTTTTCGAAAAATACAAAAATCCCACCACTCCTCTGCAGTCACTTATTCACTTTACATATAAAACATTTTGGAAATTTTTCAAGTCTGTCTTGAAAAGCTGTTGCAGGGCTCCCACTAAGCCAGGCTGTGGTTTAACCCCAGCCAGCAACCAAGCCCCACGCAGCTGCTCCCTCATTTCCCACCAGCGGGAACGATTCCCTCTGGGGAGAGAATCGGAAGGGTAAAAGCTGGAAACTCGTGGGTGGAGATAAAGGCAGTTTAAATAGGGAAAGCAAAAGCAGCACACGCAAGCAAAGCAAAACAAGGAATTAATTCACTGCTTCCCATGGGCAGGCAGGTGCTCAGCCATCTCCAGGAGAGCAGGGCCCCATAGCTGCAACAGTTTCTTGGGAAGACAAATGGCATCACTCCAAATGTTCCCCCCTTCCTCCTTCTTCCCCCTCACTTTATACAGTGATATAATTTGGTTTGGAATATCCCTTTGGTCAGTTGGGGTCACCTGTCCTGGCTGTCTCCTCCCAACATCCCATGCACCCCCAGCCTCCTTCCCAACTTGGCAGTACCAAAAGCAGAAAAGGCTTTGGCTCTGTGTGAGCCCTGCTCGGCAATAACAAAAACATCTCTGTATTACCAGAGACTATTTGTGTTCAGCACAAATCCAAACACAGCCCCATACCAGCCACTGTGAAGAGAATCAGCTGTAGCCCAGCCAAAGCCAGCACACCTGGTACTGGAAAAGCAAGCAGTCACAGTCAGAAGTGTGACAGAAGACCCTCTGTCACCCAGGCCACAGCCTCCCCTCACACATCGCAATCATACTGAAATAACAAAGTGGTGCCTGCAGCACACAGTGAGAGGTGAGGTCATGAAAGCACAGAGGAACCTGCTTATGGAGCTCAGCGCCCTGCTACCTGGAGCATCAGCACCAAGCTGTGTGTGCTTGGAAAGCTTTATGTTTCTTGAAATTACAATTTTAAACAAAAAAACCCTCTTGATCATAATTCTGAGTCCATCTGCAGGAAGGAAGTGAAGTGCTTTTGTGCCAATCTGTAATGAGCCTCAGGTTTTATGTTTCAAAAGGAATTTTGCTCTGAAAAACCACCTCTTGTGAGGGTCTCACCCCAGGGTGATTTACTGAGAGATGTGTGCTGGGCTTTTGTTCTTGCCATGACTTTTCCCTAAATGCAGTCTAGAATTAGATACTAAAGTCTGACTTCTTGTATATGTTTCTTGCCTATATGAAGAAATATGAAAACTCTCAAAATCCTGATTAAAACCATCACAAAAACCCCCACAGCTGTGTATTTCCATCAAGATGTCTAACTAGCCCTGTGGCTACAAAGCTACATTTCACTGATAATAATCTGTGAGAATCCAGAACAGGAGCTACCTCTTTCACTGCAAATGGCCCAACAAGAAAAATCAATCCTTGCCCTGACAAAAAACCCAAACAAAACCAAAACCAAATAGCCTGTTTGCCCCTAAAATCAGTTTAATTCCAAATAGTTTTTAACTTCAGTATGGATCCTAGTAAGAAAATAGCATCTCTACTTTAACACCTCTCAGAGCAGACCTGTGTACATCCAGTTGAGCCCAATTAGCCAGCTAAATTTTCTTATTACTGAAACTTCTCAATTGAGACATCTCCAAGATAATGTTGCTTCCACCTGGCTCTTACTGCCCAGAATACGAAAGTAGAGTTGCTTTCCCCTTCAGTGCATTTGCACCATGATTCACATTGTGGCTTTGCTTTCAGCTCCAATTTCTATTCAGTTCCTCCAGCCAGTGAGAAAGCACTTTTTAATTGCTCAGTGAGGACAGCACAATAAAAATGTTTGAAAACCCAGGACAGGGAGCACGTGGCCAAGCCTTTGGCCCTGCCATGCTGGATGGTTTGATGTGTCGCCCACTGAAGTCTGTGGGAATCTTTTAATTAACTTCAGTGTGACTTAAAATGACCTGGTAGCCTGTGGTGCCCCACACCACTTGGGTGATCAGGATTAATTCATTCTGTTAAGTTCTGCTAACAAAAGCTGTTTGAGGTGCCCAAGCATTAGGCACTCAAAGAACTTTCAGATCTTGCTGCAGACTTCAACCATGTGCACCTCTAGCACCTAAGGCCATAGAAGAAAATAAAAGGTAAAAAGTTACCTTTGGCTGCAGTGACTCCTGCCACTCGGGCAGCTGCAAGGCTTTTCTTCGGGCTGGTGTTTGGAAGCAGCACAATATTTACATGGGAGTAAGTCTTGTTTAAACCCTCATTGCTTTCTCCTTCACACTCCCTTCCAGAAATATATAGGGAATGTAGAACCAAGTAATGAAGAAAATGTTAGGGTTTGCACCCCTAATCTAATTTCTCCTTCTCCACAAAGACACATCTTCCAGACTCTGTCAGTCATCCATTGTGGTGAGCTGCACCTTGTCTTGTGCTTTAGGTCACAGGTAGCTGGGGTGAAGCCACCAAGATCCCAAGTAACACGAGTTTCCCCACAATTACTTTCAGGATACATCTACTCCCGTGTTCAACACTGAGTCTTGTAACAGCCAAGCCAGAAAATTCATGCAGGAAAGCCCTTCATTTATCCCTCCCAAATACGATGCAAGTGTTTTAATAAAATGGGTTCATTATTTCCTGCTCTTTAGGAGATGAACAACTAATGATCAAAGAAAGGCATGGAACAGCTGACAAAAAGCTAAAAGCCCACAGACTTTAGGGGGCTCAAGAACCCTGGCAGTTAACAAAGCAAGTGGCAAAGGCTGTGGTCAAGCCTTTCCGTAGGCACTGATGATTTTGAATTAACACACTCCCCATCCCACAGGCTGGATTTAGAGCTAGGAAGAATAAATACTGAATACTCTCTCTTTGGGAATCAGATCTCTTTCTTTTAAAAGCAAGTCTACTTGGAGAACTCCAAGAAATGAACTACTTCTAAAAAAACTTTAAATAAATCAGTGCCAGGTGTAGGACAGCTGTGCTCAGCACCCACTTTTACAGACTGACCTTTTGTGAGCTGCTGCTTTCCACATTTTCTAGTGGTTCACCACAGCTGTATCTACAAGCTTTGAATTTCTTCAGAGATTACCTAAATGTCACTTTCCTTGCCAAAATCTCTCCAGAGACCTGATCCAAGTGCATGAAGCTCAACAGGAATCTTTCCTGAAGTAGTTTGGGTCCATCCTATTCCACTCTCTGCATTTTCCAGGCTGGTCCGCAGCAACAGCAGAGACTCCCTTTGCCCATCTCCACGTAACATCATTGCTCGTGTCTTTCAAGGAGAGAAAAAGGCTTCAGCTCACAGTGTCCGTTTAGGGACAGGCCTTGACAAGAACATACAGGCTCGTTACTGTGAGCCTTGGGCAATCAGAGCAATGCCTCATTTTCCCTTTCTGTACCTCTGGGATGGCACATCCCACTCTTCAGAAATCATCAGAGATGAGCAACAAGGAGTAGCCCAACCTCACACAACCCCTGGTGTCTTCTTGCATCCTTATCAACGACCCCTATCATATATCCTCAAATCCTAATGGAATATTTTTAATTAGATTTTAAAAAATCACTTTTTGACACTAATCAGAGCCCAGTGTGAGAAGCACTGATGGAAAGCTGCTGCCCTGAGCTTTTGCAGCAATTTAGAGATCAGCAGCATCCACTGTCCCCAGCAATCCAGAAGGTATAAGAACACAGCTAAAGCCCAATTATCCCCAGCTATTTACTGAAAGCGGCCTTAAAGTGCCTCCCCCCTTCTTTTTTTCCTTTTTAATGAAGTCTTCCTTCCAGCAGTGTGTGTGTGCTCCTTCCCAGGCAGTGATAGGAGGGAGAAGGGAGAAACATCCACTTTATGGAACAAGGAGGTAAAGGGTAATCAGAGCAGTGGCACCTACTCAGGGCTAAAGGCTGCTCTGATGAAACAGGATGTACTCCTCCCAACACTGATCAGCCCCTGCCCACCAGCTGATGGGTACAGCCAAGCCCTCGAGCCTCCCATTTCCAAACAGAGTGGGAATTCAGAACTTCTATAGTTGAGTTTATAAATTCATAGGCAGCAACGCAATAGCTAACACTTGGGCTGGAGGTACAACATGAGGTTTTGCTGAAATTCCCCCGGAAAATTTAAAAACAAAAATCAGATGAGTGCTGCTCTAGGCTGTAGGCCTTTCCTTGTAATGAGATGTGCAGCTGAAGCAATTACTAACTTTATTTTTTTTAAAAAGCAATAGCAATTTGACTAGGAGGTCCTCCTCCAGGAACGAGCTAGTAAATGAAAGCATTAAGTTAATAAGGGCTTGAGTGCTTCAGATCATTACAGACATGGCCTACAGCTCCACACTTCTTCACCAACTTGATTTTTTTTTTTAATATTATTGTCAAAACAGCTTAAAGAAAACCCCCTTTGGATCCACTCAGCATTAAATGCAGCCTAGAAAAATGGCTGCTTTCCTCCATTAAGCAACATTTATAAAAGCAAAAAAGTAATAATTAAATTCTACTGATGAAAAATTGCTTCTAATAAATAAAGAGAAACAGATGCCATTGGCCTCAGCAGCTTTCATGTCAGTGACCTGAGCTGCTACTGAACCAAGTGAACGTGTGCTGCAGTAGATGGGAGCAGTACCACTCCATTTCAGAAACTCCCATTTCAGCTACAGCCAGAGACACATCTTGGGACACCGTTCCAGGTGTTTTGAGCCAGGGCAGCCAGTGGTTCCTGCCAGCCTGGCATCCCCACAGTTAAACCCCTGTTATCCTGCCTTTGTCTCAAACCATGGTGGGCAACCTTGCTTTGGGACAGGTCCAGGACTGGGATCTGTGCTGTCCAAAACAAAGCTGGAGCCTCCACCCAGGATCAACATGGTCATGCACTGCCTGACTGAAGGTCCTTCATGGGGGCTGGGGCCAAACTGGCCCAGACCCACCACAATGGTGGGATTTACCCTCACCCCCTGCCCTCAGCCACAGCAGCATGCCCAGGAGGCCAACAAACTCCTACTGCTTCCACATATCAACCAGGGCACATCTCCACAAAAGAAGGAAATTCTCCAGAGGGTACCTGGACAGCAAAGTTCTTCTTTCTATTGGAGACTCCTTATAAATTATCATCCTTTTTCCCTCCCATCCCACCTCACTCCAGCACATTCCTAACTCAAAACATCTGAAACTTATTCTAAACTCTGAATGTGAGCAACTAAACATAACCAGAGAGAGCGTCAGGCCTTCACTCCCTTCTACACATCAACTTCCAGGGGGGTTCACAGAATCAATTAGGTTGGCAAAGACCTGTGTGAGGATCCAGCCCAACCTGTGACTGCACACCCCATGCCAACAAGATCACGGCAGAGTGCCACATCCAGTCCTTCCTTAAACACCTCCAGGGACAGTGACTCCACCACCTCCCTGGGCAGCCCATTCCAGTGTCTAATCACCTTCTTTGAAAAATTCCTCCCTACATCCAACCTGAATCTCCCCTGGCGCAGCTTAAGACTGTGTCCTCTTGTCCTGTCACTGGTTGCCTGGGAGAAGAAACCAACCCCCACCTGGCTACACCCTCCTTTCAGGCAGTTGTGGAGAGCGATAAGGTCACCCCTGAGCCTCCTTTTCTCCAGGCTAAACAACCCCAGCTCCCTCAGCCAAGTTCCAGAAGCAGGGAAGTCATATTGCATATGAGGTTACTGCAATATCACAAACTTAAGCTGGTTATTTCTTTCTTCTTTATTTTAAAAGCTACAATATTCAGGTAGCTCAAGGAAAAACAACCTTTGGATTTTGTCTGCTCATAAATCCATCACAACAGCTTGGGGAAAAACAGTAAATAAGATATTGGAAGAAGAGCACAAGAGGCCAAAAGAAGAGCATCTGCCTCTGGATGTGCTATTTGCAACCAAAGTCAGGTAGCAGGCTGCGATATTAGTGTGTGGTATTGATTTGTTCTTAATCCAGAGAAATGCCCCTGTAATGAACTCTGCTGTGCCCTTAATGATTTCATATTGAAGGATGTTAGGTGCCTTGCTCATAACAGAGTAACAGCAATTCCAAAAATAGCAATCCTCATAATAAAATGTTATTGAGAATCTTGAATTTCAATATAAAAGGGACTCTGCTGTACTCAAGGGCTTACTAGATACAAATGCATACTTTAAAAAGTTGTATTAAAGTCATGTTGGTACCTGAGTTACAGAGACACCGCGAGATGCTACTCCAGGGAGCAGCTGAGCCCCAGGTCCCCAGGAAACCTTTAGGCAGATGTAATACAGGCTGGATTTAATCCCACAAGATGACTGGGGCTGGATGTCTAGAAAGAGCTGAGATGCTTTTGCAAGCTGCCTGTGAGGGCAGGAGAGTGTGGCCTGCGGTGCTCCTCAGCAACTAAGAGGGACAGCACGGGAACAGGGTGCTGGGCCAGGTGCCACGTGCCTGGTCCTAGCTCTGCTGCTCATCCCCAGCCTTTGGCAGAGGGCCAGCACCGAGCTGCCACTGCAGCCAGCCTAGTTCCTGCTAATGATGCCTTAGGTTTTACCTTTTATATTTTTTCAAATCCTGTACTGCTTAGTGTGGAACTCTGAAGTTTCTTGTAGCCTGTTAGCTGTTCTAACGAAGCTTCTCAAGCCTGCTCTCCAAGGACACTCAGACTGTCCTAGGCCCAAAATGTGTAAACTACCATCTTCAGAACGGGGGGTGAGCTTGGGGAAATTAGATCATTAACTGAAGCTTTAATTGGAGAATTAACCCTGATATGCAAATGAACCAAACTTATAAAAGCGTGAAGAACTCGTGACTTGGGGTCCATCTCGGGTGTCGCCTTTGGCCTGCCCAGGGTGTACCTTTGAAGGCCTTTCAAATAAATACCTACCTTTATTCCCTTATTCCTGTCTAGTCTCTGGTTTTTTTTAGGTGGCCACTTGAGGCATCACTAACAGTTAACCCACAGGCTGGCAGCGCCTGGTCCTCCCCAGGGAGACAAGCAGCATCCTTGGACGCTGTCTTTGAGAAAGACTCTGAATCCTAGAGTAGTGAAACAAGAGTAGCAGTGCATGGAGAGCAGAAGCTATTTGCATCCACGTTCCAGAAACCTCTGCCTGCAAGAGCAGAATCAAGTTTACTCAAAGCTCCAGGCTACGAGAAACCAGAAAAAATGACTGATTCTAAACCAGAAGCTGCAGTTTGACACCAGTGATGTGCATTTCCCCTTGTTGGTTTTAGAAGAGGAGCGCCACCGGAGTTCAGCAGTTTTGTGGGGTCATAACTCCTTGGGAGCAGTATTTTTCTTGTTACTTATATTACAGGCAGAGCAGAAGAGGTGCAGCTGCGACTGGGGCTCCGTGGAGCTTGGCACAGCTTGAATAGGCACTAAAAGGAAGTTTTCAATCGAAGAGGACAAGGAAAAGGAAACACTGCTAGGAATTAATTTGTCCATTGTGCTGAGCAAGCCTTGGTGGGGGGCTCGGAGGTGAAAAGGAGCTCAGCTCTCACTCAGGAGGTGCAGGATGGACTTTTCCTGCACTGCTGTCTGCTCCTTCACTCCCATCCAAGACCAGCACCATTAACATCCGAGTAGCTGCTCATTTCCCCAAAGGGGTCATGAGCTCTGCCAAAGACCCTGGTACAAGAGGAGTCCTCAAACCTCCAGGCAAACTGGGGACGCAACTCCTGTATTCCAGTCAGAACCTTAACCACATCCCCGCCAACCCACCGCTCTGCTTGTGAAATGCTGCCTCTTCTCGCCCACGTTTGTTTAAATTCAGTTCACTCCCTCAAGGCAGAGTTGGTTTTTTGGTGTAAAGGGGGCCAAGAGCCCACGTTTGTTGGAACCGTGATTTTAATAGCCTGATCCCGTGACATTACCTAAGGTAAGTGAACTGTAAAATATATGTGCAAAACGTATTTACTACATATGCAACCTTCTTTGCTGTTCTATGATTTAGGGCTCTGCTCCCTGTTTTGGGGTTCAGGATTTCTCAGTCTGGAACTGTAGACAAACCTCAAACGTTTCTTTTGAGTAATCCTGCCACAACTGCCAGCTAGAGCCTAAACAACTGAATCATTCATGAGCCCATCCGCAGAGCACGAGGCATTCAGCAGCGGAAAGAGCACGTCAGCCTTTAACTGGCTGCTATTAAAAACCTGGAAAAAGGCGGTGGGAGAGGGAGGAAGGAGGAAAAGGAAATAAATTATAATGTTGATCATGTTTGTAGAACGATGATGGAAGAGGGATGGAAAACACAAGGACAATATGTGAATTAGCCTGGGATATCTTAGACAGTTGGGCACATTTAAATGGGACAAGATTTAATTCAGGTAACTATAAAATAGGTCCTGATGATGCTCAGTATATAACAGAGGAATAACATGCAAGAGAAGAACCACAGGAGCTGGCTGTGGAGGAACATGCCTTCAGATGTCATTTTGTAATGACATGAGCTGTTATCTCAGTCTGGGGGGAACTCAGCTGACATCCTCCAGGAGTGAAGATAGCAGCTGAAGTCCCAAAACCTGAGCCTGGTGCCTCACATTTCAGGTCATCATTGCTTAATTCCGCATCCCAAAATGAGCAGCAAGGAACCAAAGCAAGTAAAACAACATGGGAAAGTAACTAGTCACTAAAGACTGCTTGGGAGGGTAAAACGGTGATTCAACGGGAACCTCTCCCAGGAACTGGAGAGGAGGGAGAGGGGAACCACGACTCTGGAAGGATCAAGCACATTTCTGTGGTGTCAGACTTCTGGGATAAAGGGGTTCCAGCCTTTCTGAGCAAAGTAAGAAATATAAACCTCACCTGTAAAGGTTCCTGCAGGCAGTGGAAACCCTCCAGCGTGGCAGATCTACAGATGTACATACACACACATACGGTCAAAGCTGTAAAGCATCACCCCACACCTCTGCACGCTAGTGTCAGTGCCTGCTTTGGCTGTTCTCCGCCCCCAGGGGTGCAAGGGGCTCAGTGTGACCCTCACACTCCCCCCATGGCTGCCAGGGACACGTGTGACAGCCATCAAAGGCACATCTGGGACCGCAGAGGGGCAGGGTTGGCTGTTGCTGTCCCAATGCAGGGAGAGAGCAGCCGGTGGCAGGATCAGGCCCTGCCAGGGCACGGGGCTCTCCCTACACTCCGTGTGGGTAGAAACTGCTCTTCTCTTGTCAGCAAGAGAGTTCACTACACAGAAAATGAAGCCTGGAAATGCCTTGTGCTCAGCAGCTCCTTTTCTGCAGAGAGGAGCCGCAATCAGAAGAGGGAAAGCTGCTGATCCTGATGGCCTCGGCACGTGCAGCATCCTTTCTGTTAATGCAGGCAGCCGGAACGAAGGAGGAGCAGCCTCCTTTGCAGGGCGTAAGAGCACTTCAGAACCCCAGAATGGGGAACTTGGAGTGATGAAGGAATGAGTCACTGAATGCATTTGGGGGGCATCAGCATCCTTGCTGCTCATGTGATTACAGCTCGTTTGAGAGCATTATGCTCCCTCCCCACAAGATATTTGTCATCTTTGAAGGCACCACATGAATCTGCTCCCCGCTGCCTCTGTGGCCAGCCAGGCGGTGCCACTGGCAGGAAAGGAGAGAGCATTCCCCTCTGCCATTTCCCAAGCAGGCTGTGTTTGTCCTATCTCTCCAGGGAGGAGAGTATCACTGCCTGAGCCTCGACTTTCTCTCCGCTGCTGCAGCCATGCTCAGTTCCAGCCCGTCAGGAAAACAAGCACATTACAACCACCACTGAAGGGAGGCTTCATAAATAGCAAAAGAAAGGGGCACCAAGGCCTCCCTAGGGGGAAAATTCCCCCTAGTTAAACAGCAGGAGAAGAAAGGGCATGTCTGTGAACCAGTCCGGGGTTAGAGGCAGCCTTGCAGGGGAGCATAAAATACTTGTCTTGTTTGAAACTGCAGGAACAGAGTGACTGCCCAAAGCTGGACCCTCGCAGAAACTGCTTACCACTACAGATGTTTTCCCTTTTATTCCTAAGCAAATTGTGCTGACAACATGGCCACCCCAGGAGAGCAGACCCTGGGCTGAGCTAACTGCTGCAAAGGGCAATTAGCACAGCTGAAATCTCCAGGTTCAAAGGAAGACAAGCCTGTGCTCCTGTCTCGAGAGAGAGGGACAAGACCTGAGGCTGCGGGGATGCTCTAAGATGGCAATTGCACCTTGACCATGAACACTGCAGAAGCCCTTTCAAAGAGAAAGAAATCGCTTTTAAGCAATAGCTTCATGCTTAGAGACACTGTGCTCCAGACTTCACACACACCACCCCATGACAGTCTTGCAGAAGGGGTGCTAATTTCCCTCTGGGGGTGGGAAAGAGCGGCTGTGGCCACACTGCACTCCTAAGGACGTGCAGCGGAACAGGACAGCCCTTCCTTCTCGGTTTGTGCTCCACCTTCAACTCGCTTCTCCTGGAAACGGGGCTTGGGAGGAGGTCTCATAAATGTACACAGTCACATTCCTGTCTTACCCAATGCATCCCAGGAATGCACAGCGGTCCCGCAGCGGGGCACTGGCTCACTCCACCACTCCTGAGCCAGCCGGCTCTGTCTCCCCTGCACAGGCAAACACGCTTGCGGGTGTTTTTGGCAGAAATCTCTGCTCAGAGCCGGGTGCAGGCCAGGTCAAGCCGTCAGCCTGTCTTCCGTGAGCAGCGTGGTGCTGCAGCCTGAGAACCAGGCCCGTTGCTGGAAGGAGCGGCGTTCCGTTCCCGTGCGGGATTCCCCGGGGCTGGGACACCGCCGTGCCCCCACCGCCACCGCGCGGCCGCGCTCCGCACTGCGGGCGGGGACACCGCCGGCGCGGGACGTGGCACGGGGCACTCCCAACCCTACAGCCCCAAGCGCGATGATGGAAGACTTCCACTACCTTTGGGTAAGTGGGAACAGCAGAGCCCTGAGCCCGTTCCAACCCTCAGCTGGTCTTCTGAAGCAGACCTGACTGATACTCACGGACGGCAGCTGGGCAGCACGGAGAAGGGAAGGCACCTGATGGCAAAGGCCCTGTCCTGCCTGCCTGGGCACTCGGCCTGTGACAAAGAAGAGCAGCCCACGTGACAAAGAATCATAGAATGAACTAGGGTGGAAAAGACCTTTGAGATCATCAAGCCCAACCTATGACCTAACACCTCCACAGACCCTGGAGCAGTGCTGGGTGCCCACAGCTGCGTGCACAGACCGGGGCTGCACGGGATGCAGAAGGGTGGGAAGGGTATTCCATAATCCCATGGACGTTCCGACAGGACACATTCATGCCCCTGTGGCAGCTAATAATACACTAATAACTACCAATACTAATAAATCTACTATCTATACTAATAAATAATCATAGTTTTAGGTTGCAATAGGTGATTCTACTATTGGATCCTAAAAGATAATATTGTAAATAGAATTTAAGAGATCCCAACAGTAGAATTTATTGATAATTGTATTAATAGCTAATACTATAGATGTTACTGCTTACAGCAGATGATAATAAACGCTAATAAAATAAACTAATACTACTAATTAATAATAAATATTAATAGAGCTAATAAGCACGCCTGTCACAACCCTGATGGGACAGAGAGCAAATGATGGGTGACACCGCAGGCCACTGGGTGACACTGAGGCCTTGGGCTCCCCTGGACTGCACTGGCAGTGTTTGATCCATTACACCAAAGTGCCCCTTCTCATTTGGCCCCAGCTCATAATAATTAACTCCTGTGTTCTCATTTGACACCTTGATCAATTAACAGAGACTCAAATGACCTTAAGTAACCCCTGTGACCTCAAGCAACCCCTGAGGTTCTGGACCCCCAGCTCTCAGGGGGGAGCAGCCTGCAGCACCCCACAGCAGCACACCATAACCAGGCTGGCAGGGACAGGGATGCGAAGCAGACTCTCCCCCCAGCCTCCCTCCCAGCCTGGTCCCTCAATCCATCATCTTCTTCTCAAGGAGTTGGCTCCTCAGCAGCAGGATCTGAGCAAGCCAGAGAACTCACCTGGCTCATGGTAGCCCTTCAATTTTGCTGCACACAGTCAGTCCAGAGTCTTAAGCTTTATTTTTCTATTGGCCAGCAACTTAAACTGGGTTAAAAAAAATCCAAAGCGATGAATATTGTTACACAGAGAAAAAATATAAAACAATTCAGTGGACACAAGCCAACTTACTGTTCATGTCTCATTCTTCCTGGCCTCTCCCAACCCTGTACAATGTGTTTGAAGGGAATGGGCAAAGGCAGCTATGAAGATATGCTTAAGAAATCAGAAATATTGCTTCAAGCAACATGCTCAATATTTTCCTCTTAGTTAGTAGTCAATACTTGTTAAGGAACTTTACTATAAAACAAGAAATAATTTAGAGATTTCTCCTTTAGATCATTACAGAGTAATTTAGATTTCTTTCCTCTCTTTCCTACTTCTGTGGAACCAAGGATACACCTCAATTCCTCCACCTCTCTTTCCGCATTAGTTGAGGATTATTTCATAGGACTGATAATGGAGTAGTTTCAGATTGACCTGCTCTGAATTTTAACGTGTCGCCCTTTAGCTCCAGTCCACAATTTCAGCTCTGTGAACCAAAACCCCCACGATGCTGCAAGACCCTTTACTGGTCTGGATGATTTTGCTTATGTTGGCTGTCTGCTGCCAGAGACAGGGCTCAGCCAGCACTGCTAAAAGGCCAGAAGAGGGAAGAAATTTATTTATGAAGGTCTGAGCTTGTCTTCACTGCTCAGAAACACCGAACTCCCCTTTCTGCTGCTTCATGAGCGTAACAGGTTTACCAGGAAGGAGGGAACAAGACAAGAGGAACACAAGATCCCATGAACTCAAGCTAAGATCCTGCTGGCACCAAGTCCATGGCAATGTCTGTGTTCTGTATGTATCCAGCACCCCACTGCAGAGACAATATTTAATTAAAACCTATTCCTCAGCAGCAAACAGCTAACCCAGCACTAGCAATTTACCAAGTACACTGGGGCAACTGGTTGAAACTGACTCTCCTGGCCTTCTTGGCAGTAACCAGTAAGGTGAGCTTCCAAAGCCAGAAAACCCTCAGCTGACTAACAAGTTCTTTGGAGGCTGATAAAACATTGGTGTATATTCATTTCCTGCCCAAGGGAGGCAAACCTGGAGGTTTTAGTTAGAAAAATCAAACCAAGGGAACCTCTCAACATGTAACAGATGAAAAAGGTATTTCCACTGACTGAACAGGCCAAAGTGTAGTAAGATATGGCAGCCCCACAAAAAGACCAGTTCTTCACCAAACCTCATCAGGGGATAGGGAGTTGGAAATAGAGTTCTCACTCATGCTGGAAACCACTCAATAAAACAGTCTAGACCCAAAAAAGGCAGTTCATCGTCTTTGCTCCAGAATTGTGGGGAAGCGAAAGGCCTCTCGTGGCTCCTAATGGCACTGTGTTGGAGAAGGCTTCAAGGAAGAGGAGGAAGAATTGCTGAGAAATCCTAAGGCACCCACAACATCTTGGCAACATGAGTGTCACAACTACATTTTAGCTGCACCAAGTTGTGCTCCCAGTCGGCAGGGCAAGTAGCTCCTGGCCCAAGTAACCAGGCAGGCATCCTCTCTGGTGGACAACAGCTGTGTTAGGACATTGGTGCACACTTGAGAGGAGGGAGAGAAATCTTCCATGTATGAGAAACTCAGCTCTGGCTCCAGCTCGGAACCATCATCTGTCCTCACAGTCAATGCCCGGTACTGCTGAGCCACTTCTCTGGAGAGCAAACCATGATTCTTGTACAGCATCCTGATAGCTTCATGTCGGCTCGGGAAAAGCCTCACGGGAAATGGCCTTGAATAAATCTTGCTTTGTAGTTATATCAAGGGACTGTTGTGCTAAAGCTTCTAGCAGAAGATCCACAGCTCTTTTGTTTCTTGACACTGAAGAGGACCCGCTGAACTCCTGGCTGCCTTGTACACAACAAGGAGGGTGACTTTCCCCAGAGGGGCAGGTAAGGCAGTGCATGGTTCTAAAGGCATTCAATTACAGAGCCAAGTCCTCAGGTTACAAACACTTTGGTGGTGGTGGTGGTGGTGGAGAGTGGTCAGGTTGGCAGGTGCTAAGGGAAGTGGCAGAGGAGGAGCGACAGAGCTCTCACAGCTATTAATATGGTTCTGACTTTAAACTCTTGTACAAGCAGCAGGTGAAAATCATCCCAAAGATCTACAGTGTAAAGGGAAGAAAGAAACACATGAAAACCACAGAATGGATGCAGTGGAGTCAGCAACTTGCAAACTGACAGTTCAGACCCACAGTGGCGTGTCAGCCAGCTCCTGCCTGGGGATAACACGCTCCAGCTTGCAATAGGCAGCAGGAAACAAAAAAACTGTGCTAATCCTTGTAATTAACCACCAGTAGCTTCCTGGGGTGTAATTTGGCTGCTTTCCAGAACAAAGGGGAAGATAGGGAACTCCCAGACACATCTGCAGCAGGAAAAAAGAATATCCTGTGCCCTCCCCTCTTAAAATGAAAGTGCGAGACATTCACATTCTACACCTTTACTCATCACCCTCTCGCAAATCATTGCAGACCCACGGGGCTGTTCTTCAGCGTGACACAGCTGAAGGAAAAGTTCTGCATGGCTCGAGATAATCCTTAGGATCCCGGGTGGGAAGGTCCCGGCTGCGGGGCGGGCAGTTACGGGACATGGCCACAGGAGGGCTTCCTCGGGCTGCCGAGCCACGGCCTCCCACGGCCCCGGAGCACAACTCCTTCCCCGGCCCCGCTGGACAAGCACCGTCACCTGCAGGAAATTCACCAGACTGGCACAAAGGCTTTTGCTTTGGAGCTGGTAAACCCTCGGGTCCCCGAAGTACCTGGAAAGTTCTCCATGCCAGGCACGGAAGAGCAATAAAACATCATTTTTCCATCCCTCAGCTCGGGGGTTCCTTCAACTTCTGCCCAGCATCCCAAAACTCCCCTCAGCCCTTTTTACCTGCACACAAGCAATGCTGATGCCCACTGCCCCGATAATTTTCAGATGCTCTTGAATGAAGTTTTCCAGCTTGGTAATGCAACCACTCTGCAGGGTGAAAGGAGGGACATGGAAAATCAGCTTCATTTTAACTTCTTGTTCACTTTGATCCAATGCTTGAAAGAAGCACTTTAAAAAGTGGTGTCTGTGAGCAATCTTTTGCCCCAACATCTCTGGAAAAGCTAAGCAGATGATGTGAACTGCATCATGGCTGGTATTGCTCAGGACCAACTGGTCCAGGAACCTCTGAACAAACCCAAGGTGGCTGCTGGCAGGGCAAGAGAAACACAGAAGAATTGGCCACATCACACATAGAGTGTCATTCTTCTCTCAGGTATGTGGAGAAAGATTCCCTCACTCACTGCCTAGCTCCTGCCTGGAGGGGACGTCTACTCCTGTGAGGCCAAAAGGCCAAGGAAATGCTGCTGAGTGCAGCCAGTACCAAGAACTCTAACATAACCAAAGCCTTTTAAGAGTAAATTCTTCCCACTGCTATTTATTACAGCAGTGAGTTTTGGTGTGAACCTGGAAAGCCAAGCTCTGTCTGCCTCTGCCTTGCAACTGTCAATCAAGGACCAGAAGTATCTCCATTTGCACCTCATGGAGTAATTCCAACCACAGGAAGCTGTGTCAAATGTAGGACTTGCATCCAAGTCTCTTGCCAGAACCAACAACCTCTGCTGCTTCCCCCCACCATCATTAATGTAGCCAGTGGTAACACACCTAACTCACTATTTTCCTCTATATCTACATGTTAAATAACAGTCTACGGAGCTGAACACTCAGCTAAAGAAGTGAATTCTACATTCCAAGGAATGCTACTGACTTTGAAGCCTACTGACCGTTGGCAGTAAAAACACAACACCCTCACTCCCTGCCCGCCTCCTTCACACACTTTGTGACAGGTGGCTCTGAAGGCCTTTGCTCTTTACCTCCTTGTAGATGTTGGAAGGATGGTCTCTTCGGCCACACAGGTCAGTGATCGTCTTACAGCAGCTGTCTGGGACTTTCCTCCCACTGGCCTCTGGAGATTTGAGCCAAAGGCTGTCGGCCCAGTCCGTGTAGTTGTTGCTCCCACAGCACTTGAACTGTACGCACAGAGAGCCAAGGCTGAGCCTGCAAGCACTGCAACCTTCTTCTCCCTCCAGCCTCCCACACCAAGCCCTGGGCTTCACCCTCCTTTGCAGACACTCCAGCTATCTCATGAGTTTGGTTTTTTGATAATTTTTAGTGATTTTTGTGTTAAGAGTTCCCCAAATGCCCATTAAATATCAAATTCATCCATCCTTCAGCAGCTGTGACTTTTGTTTACTGCTGGGACGAACTGTAACCAGAATGCACCTGCAGCTGCCTCAGCTCATAAGTGCGTGTTAATGATGGCAACAGGATAAGTTTCATCACCAGTTGCCATCACAAATGCACCTGCTATGGCACTATGCATAGAGTAGTCCCTCTGCTTTGAAAGTGCCTGTTGCACAAGGGCCTTTTCTGAGGGAAAACCTGTCAGAACTGTGGCAGCCCTAACCTGAACCACCCCTGAGCCAGGCACAGCAAGCAACAGAGGCAGGAGAGCTCTACTTTCATTACATCTTGCTCTCTAGGGTACTGAGAAGCTTAATGAAAAATGTCAGCAATTTCTCCAAAGCTTTGAACTGGGAAAGTAGCAGCAGCTGTCAGAGTGAGTTGGCAGCTCCAGTTCACTGGGAGCAGTTCAGATATCGCTTCCCCAGTGCTACTGGTCATGCAATTCAGTGATCACACCATGCAATTCTGCCAGTTGCATGGCTGAGGCCCTGCACCTCACCCAACTCTGTCTTGAGTCAGAACAAGCAGAACATACAGAAGAAATATCTGTAGGGTGGATGTCAAGAGATGCCTTTTGCGTGCTTGGTTTTCAGCCCTGCAGTTGCATTAATTCTCTCTGCCTCCAGAGATACCCACCTCCTGCTGCAGTTTGTCCACTGCACTGGTAACACTCTCTTCTCCTTCCCTCCGGTACTTCTGAGTCATGGTGTTCTTCAAATTTTGCTTCAGCTCCAGACTCAGCTGAATGGAAGAGACAAGTGGGACAAAATCACAAGGCAAACTCGCTCCTCAGAACGACCCAAAGCCCTGCATACATTCCACTGCCTTTGCTCCAAGAGGAGGACGGAGAACCTAGTGGAAGCTACAGCTTCCTTCAAGATCGTCCTCCAAGGCTTACTTCCAAATGATTACAGACCAGGCCTCTATTTTAGTAACTGGAAGGAGGTGCTTTGGGACCAAATTTCAACCTGTGTTACACAACCCCACATGGCTTCTCACCTTGAATATGCCAGATTGCCAAGACATGACTGCAATGAAAGGGAATATAAAAGTGTGCCTGCTTAAACATGAATATGTCTGTGAGACCATGTGCAGTCTTCTCCCTCTAAAACCCGTAACAAAATACTAAGAACTCCGTTTTTGTAAAAAATACAAATCACTCTGTCCAGAAGCAGGAAGAAATCAGAGTCCGTGGCATGGTGGACTGAAGCCACGTAGACCAAACAGCTCTTGTATCATCCTCAAAAAAAAAAAGGAGGGAATTAAAAGTATGTGATTGCAAAAATCACTGCAAGGCCTTTCTTGATAATAGAGAGACAAAGTCTGATTTTGCAAGAGCAGAATTTCTGAAAGCATCATCATAAACCACTGGTATGTTCAGGTGATTGGATTCAAACACTTATTCCTATGAAGACTCTTTTAATCTAGCTGAATTCTTCTCACCCTTTGGTGACAGCCAAAAAGTGCCAAAGAGCTCCATCTTTTTTTTTTCCATACTGGTTCGTGCAGCAACACTGCTTTAGTCCAACTAAACCGAAATTCCAAGTTTCCTATACCAATAAACAATGTCAACATGCATTTTAGATGGGGTCAATGGATGAAACAGCTGAGCAACCTCTTTATTAGCAACTTCTATATACCTTTTATTCTACACAGTAAGTAGTAAATGAGAGGTCAAACGTGGTTACGCTAAACTTTGCAAAATACAGTCTGGAGTTTATTCTCCCGTTGAAATTCTGTTTTCTCCAACCCCATGTGTCAGATGGGGACAACACCTACCTCACAGAGATGATATGAGGCGTCATTCATTAATATTTGCAAAATGCTTTGAGATCCTGGGCTGGGAAGCTCTATGGAAATGCAAAGGACTTAGCATAATAGAAAGAAAGGAAAAGGTTCAGCAACTGGAAGGCAGAGGCAAATAAAGAGGAGAGTCCATTAGCAGAATTATTACTTGGGAGAAAAGCAGTTACCTGCGGCCTCACGGGGAAGAACTGCAGCATGGAACAGAGATAACAAAAGAACCAGTTTAGACACACACATGCAAGCCTTAGACACCGAAGCAAGGGCTGAAATAAAAACAGTGGCAAACAGAGTTAAGCAGCCCGCAACCAAGAGAGAAGGGGGATTTATCAGCCAGAGGGCAAAGGGACGTGCAGCTGTTGATCAGAGATGTGCTCGAGCGATCTAAAGCACTCACGGGTACAGTTCCGAATATGCTGTCCCTTATTTCAACCCAGGGATCAGCTCCTCTTCATCCATTGTCACATATGAACCTCATGCCTTTGCACAGATGGATGGACAGATCCTGGCTTCCTGCCATGCCTGCCAGGATTGATCTTTTCCTGTTAAATATGCACACTCATACCCTAGATCCCTTCTGGCAGGAGCCAGTACAGTTCTTTGGCTTCTTGCAAACCACCAGTGCCCATCCAAGGCAAAGCACAGAAGGTCCAAGAGAAAATGGAATGGCAAGGAGTCCTGGCAGTGAAGTCAACAAGATGGAATGTTCAGCTGCTTTTCAGACAGCCATTTGATAACAATCCTAATTTGCCACTTCCAATCAATTTCCAGACATGAGAGCAACTTTGCAGGCTGTTTGTGCCTTGGTGGTTGAAATCCCTTTGAAAACAAAGTGATGACTTAAGCTCTGCTCACCTCAACTGCAAAAAATGCCAAGCCAGACACGCAGCTGTTGGGAGCCTGTCCTTCTTTTCCAGCCCCTCAGCTGCGCTGCTGAAGTAAAGCTCTCAAAAACTTGTTGACCTGAAAGGACCTCTCAGCTGCACCATTCATTACCTTTGCCAGATGCAGCAGGAACTGTTCCTATGTCCTGAACATGCTAAGCAGCACTAATGTGATTTCAGTTGCTTGCACTATGCCTTGAAGGGTGTTAGGAGAGTCCCTAGATGTACACAGCCTCAAAAATTGTCTTCTACAAGGGGCTGCAGAAAAACAGGGCACAAAGTGCACCACAGGAAGGAGCTGAGCAGCAGGGCTGAGCAGCCCCCCTGGAGTAATGACCACCACTTTGCCAAAACCAGTAAATAATCCAAGATTTTTTTGTATATGGAGGGCAGTGAGTAGGTGAACCACAACCAGACCTATGTCCCAAGCATCCAAGCCAAATTCTGGCTGGAGAAATGCGATGATAACGAGCTGTTCTCTTTCCCTTGTTTGAGTCTCCAAGGACTAATGTCCACTCACCTGCTGGTAATAGATATAGGCCAGGATTCCTGCAATGATCTCCAGGAGAAAGATGCATAGCAACAATATGAAGTACTGTAAAATAATGGGAAAAAGAGCACATTAGAACAGAACATGCGGAGATGCCGGGAGGCAGCTTTTCTTTACCTGGTAAAATGCGTGACTGTCTTCATCGATGTTTTTCTGCAGCAGTGTTCAAAGGCAGGGGCTGGGATTAAGATTTCAATAGGGTAGGAAAGGAACAATCCCACAGATTAATAAAAAAACACCAAACCACAGAATAACTGAAGACAAGCAGCAGCGAGCGTGAGTTTAACCCACAGAGCCAGAGGGATATAGAGAATGGAAAAGTTCAGGCAACCAAGATAAGATCACTGTACAAAAGAAAGTGGTTGCTAGATAACCTAATGACTACACTCAGTATCATACAAAATATCTGATTCTGACATCAATACCAAAACAATTTAAACTTTTGCTTGTTTTGACATTGTTTAGGGCATTTCACCAAGTTACTAAGGAGCAATGTATGTTATACAGATGGTTCAGTAAAACCACAGAGGGCCCATTTCACCAAATATACAGCACAGCAGCTAACCATAAAGCATCATTTGTGCTCCCAGTGACTTCTGCGGGGCTTAGCCACAGGGTGAGGGGCACTATTGAAGTGGATGGACTTCAGCACTGATTCACACTCAGCACTGGGACTGTACTTGCTCCTGAACTGGGATCTAGATGGAAAAGCTCAGCATCACGAAACTAAGGTGAGAAGAACTCTTAGAAAACAAATAGGAGAACATGACTATTTCTTAAAAGGGCAGTGGAGTGAAAAGGGTAAGCCCTGCTTACCACAAGGAGAATCAAATGAACAGTACAGAAAACTGTTTGGGAACCCTGTTCTATACACAAACAAGAAGGGAAGCCAAACCCATGAGGAATATGTGCAATAGATTAAAAGGACTAGGCAGGCCTGAAGAGCCAGGGTGATGCGTCCACTTCCTTCTTAGGGTCAAAGACAGCTTTTCAGGGAGAACCCCTCTCCTGACAAACAGCCCCTGCCTTGTTCACGAACAGTTTCTTTACAGATCCAGGCTGTTCTGTGACTGCTATTAAATTAATCTTTCTGTAGATAAAGCTGAAGAGACACCAGTTCCAGCCACAACAAGGACCTCAAGCTAAGTCCCTGTAAGAGCTGGCTTCCCCAGGACAGAACAAACAAAGTATCTCCCATTTTCTCTTTTACCCTCAACCTTAAGAAAGGTCTGTTACCAAGAGACAAAGCAAATGGCTCCCTACAAATGTAACTGGACATCAAACCCGCACAAAGAAGGACAGTGAAGATCTGGACACAGCAAGGATGCCTTCTGTTGCATAAGGGTTATACCCCCACCGTGCACTCTTTTCACTAGCTATTTCCAAGCCCCTTCTGCAGGAGTAAAATGACACACTGAGGCTTCCTCTTTCACCCCTGCTGGGCTTCAGCAGCTGCAAAGGAAGGACAGCTGGGTTTTATCTGAAGACCGGACTTTAATCTGAGCACACAATCTCGGCCTTTCACTCCCCTGCCCCAGGCTCTCCCCCGCAGCGATCCCGACCATCTCTGCAGCCGCCTGTACAAGGTACCCATTCATCCCAGGGCAGTGAGTCACCCACTGGAGTGCAGGATAGCTAAAGGCTGCTCCCAACACTCCCAGGAGGCTGAAAAGCAGCAAGAAAGGGTTGGCAGGACTTGACACAATGGCTGGCTCTCTTTTGTTGGGACTTTGTTATTCCTTAACTAACCTGACATCATCTCTCTGCCAAGGAAGGGCAGGAGGATGGCAAGATACTGAGAACAACCAATGGACTGGAAAGCTTATTTATTTTTCCTTGCTCTGAGTAATGTCAGATGCATTCAGGTAGAGCTTAAGTTATGTCACCACAAGCTCTCTGCTCGTTGTGCTGGCTTACAGTGGATAGAAACAAACAAGTATCCAGCAGACCTTAACAAATCTGAGTCACAAGTAAAACCTTGTGAAGGAGGTTAGTGCATCTACCACCCATGAACCCAACCTGTCTCTGCTGATACACTCCACCATTATCTTACTCTCATCGTTCCCTCAGGGCCACTTCTAAGTATCACACTGATATAGCAGAGCAGCAGCTTTCACTCTGGACACACACAGAGCACAGGGCTGCTCTCCTTGCTCTTCAGCCATAGCTGCAGGGCTTTCTTAGAGGTCTGCTATGGGAGGAGTAGGCCAGCTCTGGCATGGAACTGTAGGGACATGCCCTACTTGTTTCCCAAGTCAGAAATGCGTGATCACAGAAGCCCTCTAGCAAACACATGCCCGGACCTGGATGGGCTCTAAGCAAAATTTACCCTGACTCTGGCTCCAAGACAGAGTCAGGGCTATTGGGTGCCTCCTCAAGATCTACAGAGTCCAAAGTGCTTCCATCCAGTTTCAAGTGAAGTACCAAGTGTTAAGTGTGTTTTTCTCTGAATAACACAAAAAATGGTTCGACCCACCTACAACCCAAATAATTATCTGGAGACATCTCTCCACTACCTGAAAAAGAGATAGATAGCAACTATACTCCTAAACCAGCAACCTCACTTCAGTGGGAGGGTTCCAGGCTGAAATGCAGCAGGAACAGAAATCCTAATCCACGTGTGTTCCCTTCTCCCTGTCCAAGGTAGCTGACTAGAAGCAGCAGTGTGAGGGGCCAAGCCTAAAGAAAGTCATCTTCTCTCTTTATAAGCAAGGTCTTCTATTTGACAGGTCTTTCCCTGGGACTCCTGCTGCATTTTGACTTAAGTACGATATAATAGTGGTCTGTGTCATTGTAAAGAGCTGGACTGCAGCATCACAGCCAGCCAGACTGCAGATCCACTGCCTTGCCTGCTCATGGAGCCAGAGGAAACTCCACCTGTGCTGCCCAAGCCTCAGAACAGCACACGGTTAAGGAAGGCCAGTAAAAAATGACAAAAAAGTAGCACAGCTGTGAGTAACGAGCAATGAAATACTATGAAGAGCCTTGAAGTGGGCCCATAAAACTCCTAATTACATCCAAGGCAGCAAAAAAATTCACAGCTTCCCACCTCTTCAAGAGGAAAAACAAACTAAAAACCAGATATGCATTTTACAAACAGCACCCAAAGCTGTCAGTAATTGATTTTTAAAAGGACCAAGGCATCACTAGAGAGAGCAGGGAGTGCTGCTTATACTGTTCCCTCCCATACTTACATGGGTCTCTCGCACAGAGAGAAAGTGGGACCGGCTGGCACAGCCCCTGGGGTGACTGTGAAGCTGTCAGGATTACTGTCTGAGCTCAGAGCTGGCAGAGGCCCCCAGCCAGGCTCACCCAGCCCTGGCAAGCACAGCCCTGTCTCAGATTACTCAGGGCAACCAAAGCAGAGCACAAGCAAGAAGAGACAATAGGCCTGTCACAACCAGCCACTCCAAAAGGACGCGTGGTGTAAGGAGACAGAGTGACCTTTTGTTCCCTAGAGACAATTATTAGTTTTCTATGGCAGAATAACAAAGAAAACCCCACTGGATTTTCATACGTAGCTTCTGGCTGAGGGAAAAAGACAAAGAAAGATCTCTTTGGCATGGAGAGTCAGTGAAGCAAGGCCAAAACCAACTGCTACAGACCAGGAGCCTACTGAACAAGCATCAGCAATGCACTCACTGTGTCTCCCTCTATATTTTATTCTCCCTCCCTGGCCCTACTCTGCCTGTCACAGGGATTATCAGTTCTTCACAGCAGTGAAGTGTCAGGCTTGCTCACAACTCCTATTTCTGCTCCTCTATCCAAACTAAAGAGGAGAAACGGGGTCGGTCAGGAGAACGAGGATTTGCAAAGGGAGGAGCTGGCAGCTGAAGTCTCTTTTTCTGTACCTGTGAAAGCCAAGAGCCACTGATTGTTATTTCGGCCACTGCACTCACCACTGCAGCCCAGACACTAAGACACACTGCTGCCACAGTCCAGGCTGAAAGGGAGATTTGAGAGGGAGCAAGCAAAATAGAAACCCCAAGTAAAAAAACTTCAGCGTAGGTGGGTGAGCAGGGAGCTCAGGAAGTAACACAGAGAGAGGTGTAAAAGCAGCAGCAGATTATCAAAACAGTATGGCTCTTTTTTTGTGGAAGCAAGACTAAAGTAATTTTTTTGCAACTGAAGAAAATATTGGAAATGTTCTGATCTTTGACAACCAAGTGAAAAAGTGTGTTCATCTGGCTTGAAGCTAACGTCATTAAAAGCTAGTTTTGTTACAGGTGTCTCATATTTTCCTCCCTCTTCCCATTTTCCAAAACAGAATATAGAATAGGCAAGGAAGAAGGAAGAGACAAAAGCCACAAGATTTTGTTTTGAATAGTTTCAAATACATGTTCTTACACAAAGCATACATACTACAACTACATTTTTTACTCTTGAACCGTGCAGTAAATTCCTTGCATGGATGAAAGGAAATGTTCTGCAGTAAAACCTGTCCCCTGGAACATGGACAGCACTGCTGCCAGGAGCTGGGGGCCTCAGTGGTATTCGCTCTAGGACAAACAAATAAGGCTGCACGCAACATAAGCAACATGTTTCCCTCAAACAAAACAACCAAGCAAAACTCACCACTCTTAGCAAATTCCGCCGCTCTTTGAAGGTGGCACAGCACCCAAGGATGCCCGTGACCATGACCACCACCCCAGCCACCACCAGGATATAAGCAGTTGCAGAGTATGTGCTGGAGGAGAGCAGGCTGATGTAGTCACTCTTCTCAGCCAGGGTCCAGGTGCCCACTGCCATCACGGCCCCACCAGCCAGCTGGGGAGAGAGAGAAGCAAGCAAATGAATGGTGTCCGAGGCATGAACTTCCCCACCTCCCAGAGCAGCTGGACAGGGACAGCAGGATGTGCCACAGCTCCATCAGCTGAGCCAAAGATGACCTACATTAAAGGATGGACTCACTGGGACTGCAGCAGGTCCCAGTGCAGTGGGAAAGGCTGAGCTTCAAGGCACCCAGTTCAGCACCCCAGGCAGCCTGAGATGGATGCTGTCTAAACCATCTACTGTGCACAGCAGTTCATACTCAGACCAGAGTCTTCCCAAATGTAGCCACACTGGGTTTTGGGCAAATACAACATGTCAAATCTGTATGACCAGCCTGGCTGGCTAAACTTCAACCCTTGTAGTAAATGAGTACAGAGAACCCAACCACAGCCCTAGCAGTCCCCTTTCTCTTTGTAAGCCTTTAGTTTCCAGAGGGTTTTAGGCAGCTTCTGGTAAACTCTGACAGTTTTCCTTAAAGGTCTGACCTGAACACTCCGTTGTTCTGTCCCATGCACCAAAGTAAAACACAATCCTTTGGCATCAGTAACTTTCCTGGTGGAAAGTGTGACTCTAAGAAGCTCTAAAGTGGATCTGCTGCAAGAAGGTGTGTATTATCTAGCTGTATCTCTTCACTGCCAGGACTCCCTCTGCCATTTTGAGAGGAGGAACGGCAAGACAGTGGAGCCTGCAGGCTCCTGGAAAAAGTAAACCAGCTGAAAAAAACAAGGCTTATTTTCAGGGTTCCTGTAATTTTCTATATTTGATAACATGACCTAGAAACAGCCACATGCTACGGTGTCAAACCATAACTTCTGCAGCCTGGGCAGGCAAGCCCAAGGGGTGGCATTTCACCCAACAGGACAAAAGCTGTGTGCTACTGACGCCAGCACTTCTTCCCAAAGACTTCATCACGCCCAAGATTTCTGCACCCCTGACACCAAAGCTGCAGTGCCATCTCACATTACCTCTGACACAGACTGAATTTCCTTACCCAGAAAAAGAAGTTGAAGATGAAGAGCAGGTACTTCAGACAGATGGTCCCACATGTTTCCTTCTTTTCTGTATATTCACGCATCTTTCTGGTTCACCAAGTTCCTAAAAAAAAAAAGCCAGAAAAGCTTGAATGAGTCAGTGATCACATCACTTCTCCCAGAAGGTCAGCATTACTACTCTCCTCCTGCAAGATCTAACACTTCCAATCTTTTGCTGAAGTAAGCCAGTGAACAAGCCATTTAACTGACTGCAGGGACACAGAACACTGCCTGCTCAGATAAAGAGCTCTCGTACCCATTTGGGTGACCTACACACAAGATCTCGCACAATCCCAGACCTGTTCTCCAGAAAATCCCAGTTTGGCTCCTGACTACAGCCTGTAGCTTCTGTTCTGAAGGTGGCAACAGAAACCTCTGATATTTATTGAATAATCTGTCTTCAAAGACTATTATTTTCTCACTGGCATTAGTTACAACTGCCTTAAATAGATCCTTCTCTAAGTTTGGGCTATTTTTAATCTTTACAACTGGAACCGGGAAAGTACTTCTTGTATGTTAAGATGCCCTGTCTTTTTTGAAACCAAACAGTCTGTTGGAGTAATTAATTCTCTTCTTCACTGCTTACTTTTCATGGCCCTTCTCACTGGCTAGCTGTCCCCCAGGGCACTAAAGAGACTCTCCCAGCTACTAAGAGGAACTACAACCACTGGCTTCAGAAGATCTGACAGCATAAAATGCCCCTGCAGATATGTAAGGAATGGGAGTTTGTTGTGAGTCAGTCCCAGTGCAGTGTTGCAGATCTGCTACACCCTGGGGAAGGTTCCTCAGAAGAAGGTCTGCAGCAAACATAGCTCCATATCACTTCACTGCCTGTTGTTCAGACCTCAAAGCCTGAACCTTTAAAAAAAATATTCTCATCACTGCCTGACCAGGCAGACAGGACAAAGGCACTGCCCAGAGTACCACTGCCAGCATCACCTCTGTGAGGCAGGATGCAGAAGTGCAACCAAATCCTCACCACTTGTATTCAGCAAAAAAATCATCCCTTTTCTCCCCCACCAGCCAACAAGGAATGATGCAAGCATTGTGCACCCATGTCAGAGTGCAACGTCTTCCTAAACCAGCAATTTCCCTGGAAGCAGGCAAGCAAACAGCCTCTACATTTTTCCAGAGGCATGGAGTTCATGCTTAGTTAAATTACAAAACCTCTTCGCACAAGTGCTGCAAGCTCCCTCCAGGGACCCACTGCAGCTGCACCCAGCCATGCAGTACAGACACTCATCTACCTTGGCAAAACACCTGACAGCAAAGGAAGTTGAGAAAAGGTACACACAGCCAGGCTGCACATCAGGTGACCATCAGCATTACCTTTGTCACCACACTTCTAATGTCTGGCTTTAGAGCCAGATGAACCAAGGCTGGGAACAGCAGCTGCCCATTCTGCAGCATAATTGTATTTTATTTGCAGGAAACTATCTCCTTGTGCTTCATGCCAGCCCACTCAAAAGCCCCAGCCAGGCCTGTGCTTTAGAAACTAACAAATGAAGCTAACAAGGAAAGCAAGAGTGTGAACATGCCAACAGTCCCGCCCATGCCTATCCCCGTCACCATTTCACAACAAAACATTTTTCTCCAGAATAACATCTGGCAACAGCAGTTGGCAGCAGAATGCTGCTTCACTGGCAAAGGGAGCAGCTCTGAGATGGTGGCACAGACCAAGGAGAACAACTCTGAAGAGTTATCTTCAGAAGAGATCAGAACCTCCAGCAATGCTCAGATTAATCACCATGTTGCAGCACAAAAGGGCCCCAGGCTTTGAGAAGGAATGGATGCTGCTGGTACTGTATGCACTGACCAGGCTTGCAAGTTCTCCATGAGAAAATGCCCAAGAACACAACACTCACGGAAGGTGGCAGATTTACAGATCCCAGAGGCTTCATTTAACCACAGAACAAGAAAGGCAGCAGCAAGGCAGCCACACACACCTGCACAACTCATAATAGGTATCTCAGTCCAGACCTGAGAGATGCCTTCCAGTAAAAGGTCTTCTGCTCACCCCTTCTAACATCAGGGCTGTATGTAGAGGAACATGCACTGCAGGTTTGCAGAGACTGACCAGAGGATGATAAAAATGCTTTCTATCCTTAGGCTCCTTGGCCCAGTTTCCCTCTTGCCCCTGAGGATTTTAGGAACCTACCTTCCTTCCTTCCCCCACCTATCACCATAGAGCAGGTGCTGGGCCCTAGCAAGGGATACTAACTTGTCCCTCCTTCTGATCCAAGAGCTCAGAAATCCCAGTCACAGCTCCATCTTGTCCTGGGTGAGGACTGGGCAGACACACAGCTGAGACTGCACTTGCATCAGATGACAGACAGTCTGAAATCCCCCTCAAGACTGCAGGTCCTGCTCCACCCAGCACTGGGTACAGGCCTTTCAGGCAGCCTGGCTTCCCTGCTGGCAGCAGAGGATACGCCTGTTTCCAGAAAGCTGGCAGAGAACAGATGCAGGTTTATAAAGCAGGGTGAATCACCAGGGATGGCAGACCATGAATCAGAAAGCAATCAGGGCTGTCTCCTGTTTGATCTATCCTTCCTAGCCAGGAGCAGAGCTGATGGCACTGGCTGCCTCTGCATGCTTAATGACGCACTCAGCCAACTATTCAGGGAAAGGCAGCTCTCCAGACCCTCTTTCTGAAAGTCCTGTTGCTGTTCTTGCCTCACACAGGGTGATCTGCTGCCTCCCATCACCTGCAAAGACAAGGTCAGGCTTCAGGGAGCTATCCTGGTCTTCAGGGAGCTATCCTGGTCTTCAGGGAAAGCAAGTGAGGGCAGGAGACTACAATGAAACACTTTTCCCAAGGAGCCCCGGCATTGGGAACAGAGAGCCACAATCTGCTTCCCAGGCTTAGGGCCACCTCAGGCTCTGAGCCTCATGGTCCCAAAAAGCACAGAGGTGTTGATCAGTGCCACAGCACCAGGATGAATGTGGGGGCCTCATCCTGAATTCACTGACATAACCAGGGTCTCTTGCCTTCAGTCATCCTTGTAACAAACCCTCAGAACCGACATGAATCACTCTTGAAACCGGACAAGAAGCAGCAACAGTACTTAACACTCATAATTCTGTTCTATTTTAAACACTGAGGCAAAGACCTGTTCTGAATCATTATCAGTAATTACAAATGAGCTCTCTGATGAACAGGAAATGGCAAGCTCTGCCACAGGGCTGTATTTACATAAAAACATATTAATTAAACATGAGCTTCATAATGGGAAGTATTTTGCTAACTGAAAAAGTGGTTAGAAAAGTACTTCTGTAATGAAGTTCACTTGGTCCAGTCCAACAGACAGCAGCTTCATCAGCAAGTTAAATTTCAGCAAGCAATCACGGAATACAGGCTGTGAAATTTAGTCACACAATGGAAAGAGGTATTTTTATGGAATTCACAAGAATCAACAAAGGGTTCCTACTATGCCCACACACACTGCAACAGAAGTGACAGAGAGAAATAATTCTCTAGGAAAACAAAATGCATTAAGCTGAGAGGAAAAAATGAGTGACAGAACCTGTAGATGAAAAGAAGGGGTAACAGTTTGAAGATTAATTCAAGAAACTGGGAGTTGGAACAGCTTGAATCCAACTTTTCACTCCGACACAGACTGTGCACGGACTTGGGCAAGTCCCTCAGTCTGACCCTTGCCTCTGCACTTCCTCTCCAGTGCAAGACCCTCATCTTTCTCTAAACCCAGTGATTTTATGAGGATCTAAAATGAGAAGCCCTGCTGATGGAGGAACGCCAGCTGAGAGGCAGGACAGGCTCCAGGTGACTGGCAAATTGGCAAAAGCCTGACAGCAACACGATTTCACGGACTCAAAAGTGCTTTTGCCAGCAAAGACTACTTCGGCCAGTGAACTGGAACAACCTCTTTCGTGATTAGTAAAATACATATTCATAATGACAGGACCGCCTGGTAAAGCAATTTTGGCAATAATTTACGAGGCTTGCTGGTTCAAATGTATCAGAGATTGAGAGGTGCTAATAATGAAGTACAAGAATAACAGTGGAGTAACAGTGAAGCAAGGAGGAACCTATGCAAACATCTCAAAAAGATAAAAAAGATAAAGAGTAAGCTCATCCTGCCCTGTGTGACTGCAAGCCACAACCTCCTAGGAGGGTAAGAATATACAGTGCATAACTGCCAGGCAAGGCTGGGATCACTTCAAATATTAAACCATTTCATGGTCTGATTTTCTTGGGCTCTCATCCTAGTGTGACTGAACCCTTAGGACAAACTGGACCATAAGAACTCACCAGAAGCTGAGCAGTATGGCTCCAGTTCCAGGTGCTGAGCATCTGGCAACACAAGCACTGCACAAGCAGCTGTGAAACCTAAAGTTCCAAGGGCAGGACTTGCTCTGGGTGTTCCACACCACACCGCTCTATTTCTCTTTGCAGACCCAAAGGCACACATGGGCATGCACACACAGCCCACCTCAGAAAGCTTATGACATGCACACACACACTCCTGCTGGCTAGACATTAATTTAGTCATCCCAGACACTGCTTGGTACATTTGCCTCAACTTGCACAGTAACAGCACCTAATTAAACAGTAAAGGAAGCCAGGCCTGCAGGCTTTTTCTGCACAACCTGCCCTAAAGCAGCATCTGACAGATGGGGAAAAAACAATAGCAAAACAAATGAAATAGCTCCCAGGCCAGTAAAAGCATCATTTCTTAAAAGTATTGATATTTGAGTGATAAAAAGCAAATTGGTATTCAACACATCAGTGACAACTATTTCACAGATAACTCATACACCACAACTTAGATAACTTCTAACATCTTTGCCAAAGCATACAAGAAACACTTGCTGTAGGAAATTCCACTGCACCTATGCTGCAACAAAAGTAGTCCCCTAATGCAACCACTTGGGACACTGCTGGCCTGGAGGGAAATGTTCCACTGAGGACTATCTGAGCCAGGCCAGATAACCCTGGCAGCCATTAGCAAACAAAGCAGACGTCCTCCCCTTGGTATGTGCAGTACAGGTGTGGGCCAATAACTTTAATCTTCAGCAAACTCACTGACATTCTCTGGCAAGGCTAAACTCCAACCTTTGAAAGCATGACTTCTCTTGAGTTCCCTCTCTGTAAGATGAAAACATTACCACTGACACTTTACCTACCCCACTGAACATCCTCAGAAAGGGCCTCCAGCTGCTTATCACCTGCCAGAAAGCAGCTAAAAGTAATTTAAGCAAAGCCTTCCCAGGAGAGGAATTCTAAAGCTTGCAGGTGAAGAGCTCAAATTCACACCGTGTAGCATTATCCACCCCAAATTGATAGCCAACATGGATCAGCAATCCTGACACTGACCTTTCACCACCAAAGCAGCTCACAGCACCAGTGCAAATGTACAGTACTCTTCAAAGGCTTTTTTCCACCCCCTCTCTTCTTGCTGGCTCTAGTCTGCTTCTGGATTTAGGAAAGCAGAAAGCTAAAGTAAAAAGAAGAGAGATGCAGAGAATCATGAACTATGTCAAAGACTATTCTGAAATCAACATATGATTATATGCTTTGCCATCAAGTCCTTTAAGTAGAGAGCACATTATTTCAGGATACACCTTGTGAATGCATTCGATTAAACTGCAAAGCGTGCACTGCATAACAGGGAAGAGCCAAACTGCAGCAGTGGGGAGCATCAACATCTGCTGGTAGAAAGCTGTCAGAACAGGTTTGTATTTACTGCTGCATCCTGTGAATGCTGCTATCAATTCTGCCAAGGCTGTGTACACAAAATGACAGCTCATTCTGGTGCAAAAGGCCTGAAAGCAACTCCATGAGAAAGCTCAGGAAGATCCTTCTGTGCAGTGAGAAGCCCTAGCTGGTGTTAGTGCCTTGAAGTGACCAAGTTTTCAACCTGGTCATGGGCTACCCCACCCTCTCCTTCCTCAGCTCTCCCTTCTGAACAGCCTGTAGACATTGATAGAATAACAAGTCTTCCTCCTTAGCCTGTCTGGATGCTGAATTAATGGTCCTATGATCTATACCATGACACTAACTTACTTCACAGCCTAAGGCTTAAGCTCCTATCTACAGTCCATACAGAGATATGGAAGCAGTAGTACTTCCTGACTTGCCTGGGTGGGATAATGGAGCATTTGAAAACCACCTGGGAAGAGAAAAAAGGTACTTTTTATCAGCAGATCAAATTTAACAATTCTTAGCCATTTTAACTTTCTATTATGTTCAAGTAGTGATTCCTGCAGGCCTTTTACCCTGTACAGTATGGATGACACACCTTCATTTATAACCAGCTTGGATTACTCCTGCTTCCATTCCTTATGAAAAATGATGCCAGTAAGAGCCAGAAACTTGTTGATTCACATTACTACACAGCCTCTAGACCACAAAAACATCTCTTCAGAGAAACAAGTGAAAATTCCAGTACTTGAGCCACTGGGAAGCAGGCCAAACAAAGTTCTTGGGTTCATTAATTAAAGATCATATAAGGGAACTTTCTGAGAAACTAGGGAGAACAGGGAAGGCACAGTCATCTATAAGGCAAGCAACAGTTCTGAAGCATCCTGCTGAGGCTGGGCCCAAACTCTCCACGATCAGCCCTAGTGCCCTGCCCTTTATTCATCTGCTTCATGCAGCTCCCACGCTCCTGGCTTTTCAGAAGGGAAAGCTGACCCAGGACACAAAGCTCAGTGCTTTGCTTTCCATCTCAGCAGGCTGGAACGTGCTGCAAAGTCAAAGTACTTGTGCCTAAGGCTGGGGAGAATGCAAAACACAAGTCAGACATCCACTGAGGAGGCAAAGCTCCTCCTAAGGAATTGTCATTTAAACTTGGCGGGGGGCAGCAGGCACACAGAAGAGATTTTGGTCAAAACCCCTCCTCCCTGACATCTTTGGCAGACCCTGCTTGACCCCACCTGTTGACTGGGAGAGCATTTTTCCAAAGAACTGAGAGAGGGTAAGGGAAGTTCCCATTCTGGGAGTCCGGGAGGATGTCGTATCAACACTCTGTGTCTAGGCAACATCTCCACGGGCACATCCTGCTGTCACCCCTCAGGATGCTTGCCAAATCCCTCCTTTCTTCTGCTCTGGCTCAAGCTTCTGTGTTTTGAATAGACCCCTCAAGAGAGACCCTTAACTCCTGCTAATTTTGATGAGAGCCAGGTATCCAGAGAGGAACTGCATGCCTAATACACCTGAGGGGTCGCCTGCTCTTTGAGACAAGAGCTGTCTCTCTGGAGAAGAGCACTCAGCCCTTTCACTCATATTTTCAAGACTGTTTACTCCCCAGGGGAGGGGCTTACTGAAGCATAAATAACAATAAGCATAAATTTCAAACTCAGCAAGGATTTACACGTTCAGCACCACCCACATACCTGCAAATTAAGTGTTTTATGAGGGGGTTAGCCAAACTGGGTGAGGCAATGCCTGGCTGTGGGATCCTTAAGGATAACAAGGACCTTGGCACAAAACCAATTTTACAACAATTAAAAAAAGAAAGCATAAGAGAGAAAGATAAGAGTGACTGAGCGTGCCTGGGACTGCGTGTCTGTACTCTAGCACTGTTCCACTACAGAGTAAACAGAAAACCCTTCCCTGACAAAACACATGCAGTCAGCCACAACGTGAGAGCAGAAAGTCCACGTCTCCTGCTCCCAGAAGTGGATAAGCAGGGAAGCAAGCAGCCCCTCCAAGTCCCCACCAGGAGCTGGACAGCGGGCCAGAGACCAGCACCCACTGTGCAACCAAGGGAAACTCCTTCTGCGTCAAACAACATCCTCTTATATTCCATAAGGCCTCCTTTATCCTGAAGGATCCCAAAGCACTCTACGCTATTTATACACAGGAACCACTTCACTAGTCATTGAACTGAGGAGAGGAACAATAACCCTCTCTTTTCTCTCACTCGAAGCACCAGAAATCAGTGCCTGGCTGTGTTTGCAGAGAGCTCATAGCAATGAGGGTTTGACACAACAAGGAGCAATAGTTCAGATAGGTCAGGGTCAGCCAACAGACAAGGGAAACTCTTCACTGCAGCCTACTATTGGTATTTTAAATTCTATTTTCCCAACTCTGCTCATGAGCATTGTGGGGTTCTTTTTGTTCAGGATTTTTTTTTCCCTTTTTTTTTTTTTAAGCAGGGCTTTGTCTGCGCTGGAGAATTTACCAGTAGCATTAAACCACATTTCTAAACAAAACATTTTGTGCCAAATCAGGATTCTGCCTGATCCCTTCCTATTCATTATCTTCCTATTCATCACATTCATTTTCAGCCCAGCTCTCAGAACGATGCCACTGGGTTCTCAGTGTTTTCAGAGTGCTCACAAAACCTCCCTGCCCTGTAGCCATGCCAGTACTAGGCCCAAGTCAACAAGCACTAAAAGTCCTGGGAAGATAGAAATCCTCCCAGCCTCCACAAAGCCTACTCAGGCAATTCTGTACACAAATTCAAAGCACTCTCCAAATAATGCAGCAGTGATAATAATTTTTTCACTCTCTACAAAGACCTGGGTTTTTACGCAGTGGTTTGAGATGAGGGCAAAGACTAACCAAAGAACACGTGCTGCACTGTAGCTACTACACAGTCACTCAAAATTTGGCTGCAGTCTCAATGCAGTTTTGTTCCCTACAAATCTCTACATTGAAAAGGTGCTCAGCTAACAGCCAGTAGATTTTCTACCTCCCCACAGTATCAGGTGCATATCCCATGGCAGGCCATCATCTTCACTGCACCAAACTCACAAACAAATCATGGCACTTTAAATCCCACTGTGAAAAACATATTGCAGCAGTTTTTGGAAGAGAGGGCAGGCAATTGGTGTGTCACCACAAGGTACATTTCTAGCCTCTCAATCCCACAGTATTCTATAATCTCACTGCCTGAAAGATCCTCTTCCTCCTCAAAGCACTCCAATAAAGAAAAAAAGTGAGCAGGTTTTAATAGGAGCACAGAGAGATTAAGTGCCTCTCCCAGCAGAGAGAAAGGGTGAATTTGCCCTGCTCAACATCCATCCTCCAGCAGCCAAGCTGTCCTGTCTTCTGGAAGACCAAGGCAGAACACAAAGCTATAAAACACAAAGTTTTCAAGTTACTTGTTAGCACTGCCTTGCCTGTGCCCAAGACACCTGACTGCAAACAGCACAAAGCAAGAGGTGCACAAAAACCCACACCAGCTTTAGCTTTTGTACAAAACTTGTTTTGTTTTGAGTGGGTTGTTCCTGTTCTCACTTTCTGCGGTGCAAACAAGAAGCCAAAGACTCTGGAGTCATCCCACACATCCTTCCCAGGCAGCCTGCCTCAATTTGAACTCCACTAAGATCATATTTTAAAAGCAGCTGACAAAGGGATATGGCAGCAGAAACCAAGGTTAACGTTCTTACTGCTTCAGACCTGTTGCTGATTAGCTCAGGACGGGTGCCAGCCATGCCTGAGAAAGTGGAGCAGGTACCTGCAGTACCAGGAATGAGGTGATGCACTTTGCAGTGCCCTGGCACACCAACAGAAACGGGAACACCATGCAGACACAGAATGGGGCAACAGCAGCTCTCACCTCATCATGGCAGCCACAGATGCCAGTGACAACTTCAGGAGCCTCCCTTTCTACCCAGAACATCCCCATGTAGAAACACTCACACCTGGAAATACCCACTTTGCTAAAAGCAGTGCCAGGAATGGCCAAGAAATCTCTTCTGACCATCAGTCCTCATATATCCCCAGTATCCTTGTCTACGGAGGTGTTCTGAGGCGGTCACTGAACGATTTGAAGAGTTATATTCCTCTCCACAGCTAAAATCACTTTATTAGAGTCAGATCAAATATCAAGCACAGTCAAGGGCAATTAAATGACATTTCATTTCCCAGAGCTGTAAGTCGAAGTTCATAGGAGCTGTCTCTCTCCTGTTGCTATAGGAGCAGTGCTGGAAACAATGCTCAATCCAAGCTGCGTTAAGGCTGCCTTGAAAAGGATCGTTCTTCCAGTAAAATCAAACAACTCCCGGCCAAAAATAAAACATTCCTCCCTCTTCCGCCCTGCCCTTGTGTAGCACGTTTTAATGACTCCACCAATACCATTTACACAGCTGTTTATGGAGCTGCCTGCAAACTTGACAGGGAGCCACCACCATATGAATAAACAACCGGGAGGCAAGGGCTGCCTCCAGGAAATTACTTGCTGGCCCTTCACCAAAGCTGGCGGCAGGGGACAGGATACAAAGACGTCCCTGGCCCCAGAGCACACACCATTAAGCTCCAAAGAAATCCCCCAGCCCCATGCCAACAACCACTTCCCCGAAACACCTTGCTCCACCGGCTGCACGCGGACCTGGGCTTGCTCTGGTCCTCTCTGCAGCTTCAAGCAAAGGCACAGGCAAAAGGCAGCTCTCCATGAAGGGTACAGAGCCATAACCAGTACAGCAACTTTGGCAAGGCCGTGTCAGTGTATGTCCTGGTTTTGGCTGGGATAGAGTCAATGTTTTCCTTAGCAGCTGGTACAGTGCTGTGGTTTGGATTTAGTATGAGAACAGTGTTGATAACAAACATGTTTTGGTTGTTGCTAAGTAGTGCTTACTGCAGATCAAGGATGTGTCGGTTTCCCACGCTCTGCCAGTGAGGAGGTCCACAAGAATGGAAGGGGCATGGCCAGGACAGCTGATCCAAACTGGCCAGAGAGATGGTCCATACCACAGAACGTCAGGCTCAGGATATAAACTGGGGGGAGTTGGCCCGGAGCTGCCAATCACCGCTGGGGGACGAGCTACGGAGTTGTGTTGTGCATCATTTGTGCTTCTCGGAGTTTATTCCTCTCTTGCTCTCCTTTTCATTACTATTACTGTTATTATTAAAATTATGATTACTATTATTTTATTTTACATTGTTTCAATTGATAAACTGCTCTTATCTCAATCCATACCTTATATTATTTTACTGATTCTCCTCCCCATCCCACCCAGGCAGGGGGATGAGAGAGGGGTGGCTGCATGGTACGTAATCGCTGGCTGGGGTTAAACCATGACAATGTATCATCCACTTCATTCAGAGCTGGCAAAGAAAAGAAGTTGGAAACGGGTTCCTCTAACAGGTGCCAGCGCAAAGCAGCTGGACTTCAAACGAAGCAGGAAAATCCTGCAGGGGATTTCTCTGCCAACCCACCCTCCTGTCACCTCAGCACTCTATGAAGAAGCTTCAATAAAGGAAAGCCTAAAATTACTTTGAAACTTAATCCTCCCCACAACCACCCCCTTCACCTTGGAGGTCAATTTTCAAGTCAAGAGGAACCATTATCATCTCATCTGATCTCCTGTTATTTTAAAGGTTAAAATTTAAAGGCTAAAAGCAGTCCACTCTACATTCTACAGTAGCACATTCTACCCTGGATTAACCCTCAAATACCGAGAAGACTCAAGAACACTTCAGGACATAGGAGAAACCCCATATTTTGTTCCATCAGGAGCCTCTGAAAACGTAACTGGCACATCCCCAGCATTCAGACTTCTTTGAGCTCAGCAGAAAGCAGCAGAGCACTTCGCTCTCAGTCGCTGGGCAGACTCATTATCCAGCTTTCAATTCATCCAACGCCATCAGTGAGCAGGAGGGGAAAAGCAGTCCACAGCATGGCTCATTTGCAGGTTAAGACTCTCAATAAGTCCTTAAATATTAAAAGCAAAACATCCCAAGAGAAAATCCAGGAACAACACAGTCAAAAGTTTCTGAAGAAACCGAGTAACTACCCTCAGTACTAAATGCCCGCTGCGAAAATGAGGTCCCTCCTGGATACAAAGGGATAGAGGAACCCAGAAAACAAAACTTATCTCTTGCTTTTGAAGAATTTAGAAAAAAACTCTAAAATCCATGCTGGAAATAACCAGGTCAATTCTGGCACAGAAAATAACCCTCCTATTACTCACCTCAGCCAAAATGGTGTTCTAGCACTGACTGCCCAGGGCAGGATAATGCAGAAGAGGACATCAGAGCTGGCCACACATGGTTATCAGTGTCAAAAATTGTGAGGATAGTGATGATCTGCAGCAGTTATGCCCTCATACACAGGGAAATCAGCTTCCCACACACACTTGTAAATGCAATGTTAATAAGAATCATATTGATACAACTACAATAATTATTTTGTATACTCTCACTGCTCTCATCTAAGCTGGCTTCCCCTCTTCCTTCTTTTTTTCTTAAAAGATTGTTAAAAATCCTGATTAAGTAGCAAACAATAAACCCCTTTTTTCTACAAGGGGGTTCTCTTTCGCACGGAGACAGTTGCAGGCCAAGTAAAGCTCGTGACATCAGTGAAAGCAGAGGTTTCCCTCTGCAACTATCTGCTTTTCCCTCCTCCCAGGCTTCTTGCAGCACACCTGTGAGTCAGGATCCACATTTCCCCAGTGCCTGAGGGCAAACAGCCCAGTGAAGTCAGCAACCAGGATTTCGTCCCGGTCTAAGCAGAGTGGTTTAAGTTCCTTTTTTTTTTTCCTGTCTCAGACACACTGCATTCACCACAGGTAAGCTCTGGGGAGAGCACAATGGACAGAGCAGGCTTTTGTTAGACTCTCCAGAGCCCATCTGTGGGCTGAGCACAGCCTCACTCCCCACACATGAGCTCAGCCGGACATTTGCACTCTTTTCCTTCTCAGGAGGAGGAAAAACCCAGACACCTGGGACTCAAAGGTGCAGCAACCAGCCTGACAGTTCTTCCCCCCCAAATACAGAAACAGCTCCTACCACTAACAAGAAATACGTCCTTTTAAAACCCCTCCAAGTGGACAAGGTACATTGGAGACCACACACACCAAATGGCTCCTCACCTCCGGCAGACCTTTTGCCTTAGCCAAGTCTCTCAGCAAAGATGGAAGAGGCTATTCCACGCAGCAAGGGAGAACCTGCAACCAACCACAGGTCAATTTCTCAGCAAGTGGTACTTCCACACAGGACTGGACTCACCCTTTCTGTGCTTCAACAGCCAACACCACAAGCACAAAGCCCAACACTTTCCCATACGCACATTTCCTGCACACAGCACTCAACACACACACCTGAGACTCTCTCCTGCTCCCACGTGTCCACGTGCCTGGCTTCTACACTCCCTGTGCACCCCTGGCATGGCACACACAGCTCCCCACCACCTCCATGGGAGCTCTGCATGGAGCTTACAGTGACCATGGAGAAAAAGAGCCAACCATCTCTGTTCCCAGGGCAGTGTGGGGGTGAGATGTGGGACATGAATTCCTCCCTTCTGGATTCCACCAAAACTAAGAAGAAATACTGACATTCACAAGCCATGACTCACGCCTGTCTTTTCAGGCACTACAGAAGTCCTGCTCACTGGCTGGCATGCCAGAAATGTCAGCGTGGCTGGCATCTGCCTGTTGGCTCTGATAGCAGATAAATTTGACCAAAACTATCCTTCCCCCTTATTTTCTTTATTGTTGCAGCGTGGTGATCACTGAGGATCAGAGCACTCCCTAAAAACCACACAGGCATTGTGGCTGCTACTCCGGCAGATAACAGGTCAGTGATGCACTCCAGACAAAACAGAAACCTCTCCCACAGTAATTCCTACCTCAAACCACTCCTGGTCCCACTTTTAACTGAATTTCATTAGTGAAGAAGCCTATGAATCCATTGTTCATCCTTCAGCTATGCTGGTAAGTCACACACTTGTACTGAAAGAGCTGCCAAGGCCTACTTTCAGTCTGTGTTGAGCTGACTGCACTCCTGCCCGAGATGCACCTGCCAAGCTGTACAGCGCTTTTCTGCCTGGGACTGGAGAGTCATAATCACCCGACCAGCAAGACCCAAATGCAGCCCAGACTCCAAAACACACTCTTATTCCGCCATGCAATGCCAATAGTGCAAAATAGCAATCATCTGCTTGATTCTTCTCCTGTCCACTTCTTCCCCATAGGAGCAGAAGTGTTCCAGGGTGAGGTATCAGACATGTTTTCACCTTGTCCATTTGTACAGCACAGCAGATCTTTCTTCCACAGCATCTCCAAAAGGCATTTCTTCCTTTAAACCTCTCCCTCTCCTACAGTGGCAAAGACATCTGGGAAACATGCTGCAAATTTCAGCCCAAGTCCCCCGTTTCTTAGGAGCATCTGTCTTCCACATCACAGCTGATGCCTTAGGTTTTAACTTTTTTATTTTTCAAATCTTGAACTGCCTAGTGTGTAACTCTGAAGTTTCTTGTGGCCTGTTAGCTGCTGTTCTCTCCTGCTAGTTCGACATAACAAGACATTCTAGGTTTGCTCTCCAAGGATACCTAGATTGTCCCAGGCCCCAAAATACGTAAACTTAAAGCCTCTGAAGAGGAGGGCAAATTTGGGGTAGTTACATCATTAAGTGGGGTTATAATTGGAGAATTAACCCTGATATGCAGATGGACCAAACTTATAAAAGTGTGAAGAACTCATGACCCAGGGTCTATCTTGGGTGTAGCCTTTGACTCCCCAGGGTGTACCTTTGAAGGCCGTTCAAATAAATACCTACCTTTATTCCCTTATTCCTGTCTAGTCTCTGGCTTTAGGTGGCCACGTCAGGCATCACAGCTACAAGGACAAGTTTCACCAAAGCACAGGCACTTACCCTGACAACTCTTCCCACTGCCTCAGCTCCCCACTGCTGCTTTCTTTCTTAAAAAATTAAATAAAACCTGGGTTGAACAAGTGAACTTTGCTCCTTTTGTATTCAGATCTGGCACCAGCCACAGATAAGAAACAATGGTCAATGCCAAGCATTTTATGTCACCGACTTCTGCCTCGGCTTTTCTTTATGAAACCTCATTACCGCCACCAGGATCAACCTGTGGGTCTGAGCAACATCCTCTCTCACACCTCCCACACGTCTCATTTCCACCTCTTTAAGAGGCCATGCCACACCCCACATCCTCAACACTCCGTCTCTGGGATGCACTCAGCAGGTAGGAGAGGCGGCTCCAGGGCAGCCTACAGGGATGCAGGCAACACAATGTTACTCAAGAGTTGCACAGTGTGTATTTGCTTGGCTGCACCCTGCAGACAGTGCCTGTGGGTCAGCACCCAAATGAATTTAAACAGCTGCCAAGGACCCTCCCACAACTGTTATGTTGCAGAACGTAATTCCTGATGTTCTTCCTTATCCCACTAAACCAGTATCCTGCATCCAATAATGTCCACCACTACTGGCATCAAAAGCATGCATGAAATACACACACACACACTCACATACATATATATATATATGTAACTCCATGAAAAGCCCAGCTGGCATGTCATGGCATCAATTCATGCTTGCATCCTTCTAAGGAGCTGGACACACTTTCAGTCCCATGTTGAGCTTATTGCACTCCTGCCCTACAGAGCTGCATAGCAGTTTTCCAGCTTGGACTGGGGTCATAATCACCCGACCAGCACAAGAAACTCAGGCTAGAAACATGGACCAAGCTGGTCATACTCAAATGCCCAGACCCCAAAACACACCCCTTACTCAGCCATGCAACTCCAGGAGTGCAAAATAGTCATCACCCTCCTGCTCATTTTGCCAAGAATTTTATTACTGTCAGCAGCCAGGACACAGGACTTGATAGAACTCCCTGAATCCATTCCCCAGGATCCCAGGCTGCTGAGATCACAAGCAGAGGAGTCTGGCAGGCAGGACAGAATGGAGCACTGAAGAGAGATGCCCATAGCAGTGCTGCTATTACAGGGCAGATCCTTGCCAAGAGGGCCTGGCAGACAACAATTTCTATGCCGTGAGGAGGGATGGAATGAGGCTCTCTCCACGGAACTGACGGAACACCTCATCTCCATTCCACACGTCTGCCATTCCTCATTTCTCCCTCCACACCCTGGCTTCAGACACAGGGTAGCAGGGAAAAGCACATTTCTCACAGACTGGCAAGATGGTCACCACCCTGGAGGAAAGCTCTGTCAAAATGCACGTACAGAAAAGGATGGGAAAACGGGATGATTTTACAGTGATACTAGTCATTTCTTTTCAGCTCTGCTGTGGCAAAAGAAAAATCACATTCAGGGTCTGAAAGGCAGGATGAGCGAGCCAGACAGACGGAGACCTGGTCTTCACCTTTACGATCTTGAAGGTTTTTAAACAACCAGGGAGACTTAGGCTTCTGTTCCTCACAGCCAGGGAAGCTGTGATGAGCTGTCATTTCTAGGAGTCCCCCTCCCTCAGGCTTTCCATGACCTCAGCTGTCAGTGCACACACTCAGGGAAAGCTGGAGATAGCCCAGTGTTGAGCTCAGGAGCAGAAAGTAGAGTTGAGGGGTAGAACATCCTCTCAGGAGGCTTGAGGAACAAGGCTGATGAGGCCACTGGGGACAGTAATGGTAATCTGGGACATCTAAAAGCACAGCTACCCTTTTTGTTTTTCAGAGTCTGACAATTTTTTTCATTCTAAGCTTCTGTCTTAAACAGAAGGCACAAGAAGAACAGAAGGACAGTTTGATTGCTTTATAAATGATCAAATCACCTGGAAATGTAAAATTTCAGGATAGTCTGCCACAAACAGGTACACACAGTGACAGAGATGTTACACTAACAAGTTTGTGTAAATATGTTTTCCTTCCATGCATAACCAGTAGCACAATGCACTCCTGAGAGCAGAAGCAAAACCATGTAGAAGCAACAAGTGAATTTACCAGTGGGATGACCTGGCTAGAAGAGACACAGCTCTCTAATCAACCCCTTCAGGGCTGTCTCAAGAGCAAGGCAGTTTTTGCCTTCTGTGCATGTCTGATGGAAACAGCAAGAGTCCTGATACAACTTTTATTTGCTGGGAATGATAGGCCTGCTGGAAAGTTCCTAAGGGGAGAGAGAGCCCTTCATCAGCCACTCCCACCTAGCATTTTTGCTTGACAAGGTAATACGAGCAGCTTTCTTCCACCCCCTTACTGAAGAATCTCTCACACCCAAAAACTTTCAGAGGCTGCTCTGAAAGTAGCAAATAAACCCCACTTAAAGTACTTGCCTTGAGTTAGGAGAAACAAAACTCTCACAAAATGTACCACAAGAGGGACTAACCACCTCAGACTCCAGAGTAAAATGAAGTGTTACACATGAGACATTATTTCAAGCACTCAGAAAAGGTGTTTTCTTATTATTCCTGAAGCCAGCATGCAGCAGGGAGTGCCAGGACTTTTTCCAGGCAACTGGGGGAGTAATTCTCCTCCACTGCAGAAGCCACAGGCCAATAAACATATGCAACAGTTTCGAATAAAACATGCTTTTTGCAGAAATACAGCACATGGCCAGAAGGAAATACAGGCCAGGAACTCAAAGACATCATCAGCAAACTACAGAGCAAGGATGTGATCTGAGGAGAATTATACGGAGGAGCTCAAAAGCTGCCACCTCCTCCAGCTCACAGCTCAAGCTTCCAGCAAGGACACCTGACTCAGAAGTGCTGGCATCCCAGAGCAGCCGTGGCAAACCAGAGCCCAGGCCCACCTGTGCAAGCCAGCACTGTGCCTTTGACAGGGACCTGTCACCAGATGTGTCACATAAAGCGTAAGTGATGCTACCCCAGCTTCCAACCATCCAATTCCCCATAGGCCAGCTTCCAACAATCCACAGACCGGGAACTGCCTGTCCTAGGCACACAAAATGCTTCAGAGAATATAAATGCACTGAAACTTCTGCACTGCCTTTTCTAGCTACCATGAGCTCAGCAACAGCTCAGCCGAGTCAGGCGCTCCTCTCCCTCCACCACAGGCAGTTCTTTGGCAGCAATGACAGTCAGCCAGGAGGACTGGGATGGACCTTTGTCTAACTGGTGCCACACTAAGAGGCTCTTCAGCCTCCACAATACCAGGTGGTAAGACCATACATCACATCAAAAGCTTCCCTTAGAACCTTGGCAATGGCCTTTAGGTGGCAAAGGAAATGCATTTTTGCAAAAGGAGCATCTTTCAAAACTCTTTGAACAAAATGGCCTCCGATGGGTGATGCTATTTCAATCAACCCTTGTTCTAGGAGGCACCACATGAACCCTCAGAGAAAGCCAGGAAGCGCTGTAGGAGGACAAAGGAAGTGAAGCAGCATAATTTAAGGGATGCTACACAGCAGCCTGAAATAAAGACGTTATTGCTAAAATTCAACAGGATACTGCAAGAAGTTGATCACAAAAGCTCTCAGGAAAAGTCAGACTTTAAAAAAAAATTACAGCAGTTTATGTTCTTCATGAGAGGACAAGAAGAAGCTACTTGTAAAGATTCCTCATGGCAAGCAGCACCACAATGCAGCAATAACCCATTGGCATCAGCTCCCCATTTGATGTAGCTTCCAGAAAATGAAGGGAACAGAACATCGCCTGGACTGCGTGGTAAACAAGGGCTCGCTCTCTCCCTCCTCCGCCTCCAAGGGTCCTAGAAGCCCAGCATAAAGGCCAAGTCTTTATTTGTACAACAGGGAAATTTAACTGAACAAAAGGCAGAGGGGGATAATAATCGTTTCACAAGATTTACGGCAACCTTCAGAACACCTTCACTAATTCCACGGGCTGTGCAAAGTTTATGACACCACGGGCAACAGGTTAAAACACTTTTCTAAGAAAAAAAAACAACAAAGCATACAAGGGCCAAGCCCTTGCGAAGCTGTGCAATGCCACAGAGCGCTGGAGGGGAAGCAAAGCAGTGCTGCGGTAGAGCCGGGGTTGGGTGGCCGCGGCCAGGTCCCCACGGGTGTGGGGTGCCGGCAGGGACGGAGGGAGGTACGGAGGGAGGGAGCGCCGGGCCCCGCTGCCGCACACGGGGCCCAGGGGCCGCGCTCTGCCCCGCTCTCCGGTGCAGCCGCCNGCGCGGGAGGGAGGCAGGCAGGGAGGCACGGGAGGCACCCTCAGGAGGGCGGGAGGGGGGCGCGGCCGGGCCCGGCCCACCCCAGCCCGGGCCACCTCCCCCGCCACCCGGCCGCTCTCGGCCGGGGCGC
>VZTD01001645.1:593344-643518 GCA_013397725.1 Rhagologus leucostigma
CGTCAGACCTGCTTGTTAAAAAGAGTTCTCCATGAAACACCCTGTAAATCAAAATCAAGCCCTGACTGGCACATTGCCTCATCATCCCATTACCTCACTTGAGCCGCAGCCCACATACTTCTGTGCTAAGCAGCAGCCCTGTGCGGGGGATGCTCCCAGGGAAAGACCCGCGCTCTCTCCACTCCACGGCTGAGTGGCCTCACATGCTTTTTCAGGGGTGGGGTGAAGAGAGGAGATCTGGGCAGGGAAGGGAAAGGCCAGTTTAGAACCTCCTGCTTGCCTTAACCTCTCCGTGTGCCCAACTCAAAAATCTCTTCATCCTTCCCAAGGAGTAGGCTCACTTCTCTCTTCCTCAGTGTCTTGGGGTGACTCTATCATGTGTATCCCCTATCATGCTCTATGCCCAAAAAGTAATATTGTGCCTTTTCTGTGCCTTTAAACTGAGCTTGAAAAAAAAAACCCAGATGAACTTTCCAAAACAGCTTCTCAAGGACATAGAGATATACTCCTCAGTGTTTTTCTGACTGCGGAAAGGCACGAAGGGAGCACCCTGCTTGCTTTTTCTTCAGCCAGCTGGTTTTTTTTCCCCTCTTGATGTGAGACGGAGAGCTGAATTTTGTTTCCTGGGACTTTGGTTTTTTTTTTTTCTTCCCTTCTTCTCTTCTAAACTGTTTCAACAACATCAGAACACATCAGGAGAATTTTCTCCCNCTCTTTCACTTTCCTTCGAGGAAAAATTTCTTTTTTTCCCGAACCCTGTGGGGGGGAAGGGTGGTTGCAACCTGGTTTTCTCTCAGGGGCTATATTACTAGATTTTGGCCAAACCGGCACACTCAGCCCATGAGAATCCTGCCTAAGCTTTAGCTCAGAGCTGCTAGAGAACCAAGTGATCAAACAGAGCCTTGGGGGATCAGCTCACACTTACACACTGACAGATTTGTTACAGGGAATACGTGGCGGAACCTGGAAGCCACAAGAGATGCCAGCCCCTGCCCAGGTCCTGGCCCTCCTTGGTGGAGCCCCGGGTAGCCACCACAGTGGGCTGCTGCCTTCTTGCCATGCCCAGGGATTTCATGCACAAACAGGAAAGCACAAAACCCTCCCACCCTGGCAGATTTGGGTCAGCAAATGGGCATGACTGGGCACAAGTGCTTCCTCTGCTTGGGAGAGCCTGCAGGTAAAGGCGAGATATGCCACAGGACCCCCACCTCCCCATCCTCAGCTTATTGCTGGAGAAATATATATTTACTGCAGATACTTATTTACTTTAAGAAGACTAATTGTACCTGGTCAGGTCTCCTGTGGACTAGTATGTTCAGAAGTAGGACACAGCTACGCTTGCAGCATCATATATACATATATAAAGATGCCCTGCAGGCTGGAGAGGCTGGAGCCACGTTATTGTAGCCTCGCCAACAGAAATTTCCATGTGACTCCTCAACAGCCAGATAAGTAACGAGTGCCTTCTAACAAAGCTCTGAACTGCAGAGCCACGGGTCTATTGGCACCGAGCAGAAGATTGCCAAACAGAGCATTTGACGATGCATAATGGGCTGTGAGATACATTTATAATTGGAGCTTAAGTACTTGGTCAATATATATATTTATAGTTTAAGCAATCAACAAGTAAAAAGATCATGAAAAGACACAAACAGAAGAAGGTGACAGGACAGAAAATAATGTGTGAGTGACTGCATGATGCCCATAGCAGGAACTCATTAATTGTGTGTAAATGGAAACTGTCCCTTGGAGTTCAGGGTGCTGGAATAAAGAAGGTAGTGGAAAACAACATCTCAAACCTTTGCAATTCCTGCATTTGTCCTTTGGAAAAGCTTTAAACTTAACACTGTGGCTTAATGCTCTCTTTTCAGCCCTGTTTTGGCTTTTCAAAGAGATGCTGTCAGCCTAATCCTCTTATGCTTACCCTTAGCACATTAACATGAAAGAGACAAGTGAAAGCAAAGCAGAGTGAGGTCCCTTTGCCGGCCTTTAGAGATTTGTGGGACCATGGCTGCTTATCAGAGCAGCTGGCTTTTTTGCTTTTGCCCCTCAACCTGATTGTGTACACAGCTGCACTGTTGCATGTGCCAGGATAAGGCTTCCCAGGCTATAAGAAGAGTACTTTCTTGTGATATGATTCCAAAATACCTTACAGATTATGTGCAAAAAGTCACTCGTTCACTAAGAGGCTGGAGCCAATGTGGTGAAGGAATAAGCCCCCAGGCAGTCTTATTTTGCATCCTCCCTCATCTCATACCCCCTCAGGATATCCCATTATTTGCATTTATGCTGCAGTTTCCAGCAGTCACTTAACAAAGAGTGGCTGCTCCCAGAGCTTCCATCTAGAGGCAGGAGAGATTCTGATAAAAAAGGGGGATGTAGTAAAATGAAGAATTTTTTGGAAATTCTGATCTAGTTTGGGTCTGACATCAGACAGGTTTGAAAACTAGCAACATGCCCCTTTAGACTGTGTCTGGGTCTTCCAACCGGACATTTAATTATTGTGCTGAGAGACAACAAAAGACCTTCCAGTAATAAACCCCACCCTGCTGCTTACCGTTGTCCAAGCTCAGCCTGCTCAAATTCTGTGCCACTGTGTCGTCCTTGAAACAAAAATCCACCCTTTCCTGCTTAAAAAAAAATACATGTTACAATGAGCTACTTGTGCTATCAGTTTATAGCAGGGGAAATGAGTAATAGTTTGTTTGGTCAAAACTGCAGAGTGATTAGTTCTGTAAGGCATGAACATCCAAGCTGGAGCCATGCCAGGGCACAAGGATTAAAAGCAGCCAAACTCCTAACTCTAGTGAAAAGGATGCATTGGACATTAATAAATTAAAGGTTTAGTTCTATGAATATAGGTAACAAGGTGAGAACCTGCCCTCTCTGAAAGCACTACACCCCCAGACACTGGGGAAGTGTCTCCTCTTTTTCTCCTCCATGCTCTGCCTTCCCTGAGCAGCTGGACTCTGGCTGCTTGAAAGAGGTAAAAAAAGACTGGAGATTAATTTCTCCTGTGCTGCCTCCAAGACATGGGTTCCTGGTCAACTCTCTCCTTACTTGTAAGACCCCCTGTGTACCACCACAGGGGACAGGCCACTTCCTGAGCAGTGAGAAGGGAAGGTCACACTACAATCAGTGATTGAAGATGGGAGGCTGAATCTCCTGCAGCACCTGAAAAAATTCTCTCAACACAACCGCTTGAAAGACAGCATTTCTTTATTGCCTGTACTGTTTGCACACTAAGAAAACATAAGGTTTTACACTAAAAGAACCTGATGGTTCTTGCCATTGCAGTATGACAGCACTGATGAAGGTAACACACAGAACTGGCCCGTATTTGTGTGTCAGCTGTATTCATGCCCTTGTCTCAGGTGTGCTGCGTACAGAGTGTGGGAGGCGCATGTTCAGAACACCCTAGCGCGGATTTCCCTTCCCAAACATCGCTTCTTGCAAACACGAGCAGCTCCCCTGGCAGCACTGTTGGTCTTACTCCAGGCTCCACACCAGCTACCCTGGCTCCTTCTGGACCTCTTGTAGCTTTCTGATTCCCAGTCTCTGGAAGGCGTTAGTGCAGTTAAACAGTGTGAGCCACAGCTAGCCAACAGTAAGGACTGAGCAGGATCTTACTACTTTTAGCTCTTCCTTTTACTCAGAAATCCTGCTCTTCCAGAGAAAAACTTCCTCTTTCCTATCAGGAGTAAAGGGCACCAGGAGGAACCATGGAAATTCTTTGTAATACTGATGGGCTGTAAGTGACTCAGAGCACTTTTCCTGCATGGGATACTCCCAGCGAAATTTTTGCAATAAATAGACATTCAGAGTAACTGCTTATCCCAAGAGAGGAAAGGCCATGAAAAAGTACAGGCCTTCCCTATGCCGCAAAGTTGGGGGGCTGCTTCACAGCTGCAGTATCACATCTTGTGCCTAAAATGTCAGAGTCACATACAGAAACAGCCTCGAAGACAAAAGGCAAAAGGGTACTGCCAAAAATCTCACTTAGTCCCAACAAGAGCCACTGAGCTGCAGACCAGAAAGCATCGCACCCCAAACCACCCCAGAAGCCCCAGGCACCGTGGCAGCTATGCCGATGGGAGCACTTCTGGGGACAGTTTCTACCTCTGCCCCTGCCTCTCCTCACCCTGCTTTGCCCCGCCCCTTGGTGACAAGAAGGCCCCCTTCCCAATGGGAACAGGTTCAGTCCGGCTCTTTCTCAGGCCCTTCACCAGTAAAGTGAGGCTGTTGCTCAAGGTCACTGCAAGAGAAAAAGGTCCATTTGACACAGGCAGCTGCCTTGTGTTTCCAGCCCAGGTGCATTTGAAAGCACTGCGGTGGGATCTTTCAGGACTGCAGGTAAGGCAGTTCTGAGATGGTGGAGATTCTTCAGGAGGGAGGAAACAGACAGCATTCAGCCTTAAAACAGGCTATTTATGGGTCTTCTGGTTTGTACAGCACAGCTCCTGCAATGGGCCATGAATCAGCAGCACATGCCAGCACCTGCAGGTCCTAGGGCAACTGCTCTGTGTTCTGTAAACACACGACAGGACAGTGAAAAGGTCCATTAGGGTGGCAAAACGCTGAAAGCCATTGGGATGTCCTATCAGTCCATACTATAATCACATATGGAATCTGTTAACTACAATATTGACAGGTCCAACCAAATCCTGCAGTAAATACAGGGCCTGATCCAGATCTTGCAGGAAGTGGTGGAAGCGTTCTCGCTCACCACAGCGGGGTCTCAGCTGAGCACTGCTGTTGCAGAACCAAGAGGAAATGCTGCTCTCTGGGACAGATGGATCACTACTTAGAGCTAGCCCAAATTTAAAATAATTTCTTTATCTCTTACATGGAAATTCTATTTATTACAGACCCACTGTGTCCTCTGCTCTCTGCTGCTAGGCCACTTCTTTGCCAGAAAGAACAGGAACAAGACTTCGTCCCTTTACATGGAACCAACCTTTCCAGACAGAAGGCCCAGTTTGTGCTACTAGCTAAGACCAGCCAAATTCCCCCAGAGAAGAAGTGGCCTCCAGAGACCAGGGCTGCATGCAGAGTTGGGAAGTAGAACAGTGCAGATAATATGCACATTTTGGCCTGATTCATGCCTCAAAATTCACAGACGGGGAAAAGCTGCACCTTCCCCAAGTCTCTAGAGAGCTGATACCACAAATTCAGCTTGCTTGAAAGGAATCCCCAGCTTCATGATACAGCATTGGCACATCTCTTGCTCACACATTGGTGTGCTTTATGTGCAGCACCCTTTCCTCCTGCTGATATCCTCCAGCTGCAGGGCATTCTCCCTCTGCCTGTCTTCTTGTGCTGTCAGCAACCTGGAAAGAGCAGCACAGAGCAAGAACACAACATGGTTACTGAGATCTTCCTGCCAAGGCATTTGCCTCCGCCCTTTGCTCTCCACCAGCCATTTGGGATTTACATTTAGGATTGCAAGAAGTAACAGACCCAAAGACTTGACTTCTCTGGAAGTTGGGCTAGATGAACAACACACAGAGAATGAGCATGAATTTCCAGGGAACGAGGAAAGCAACTGGACACGGACAAGAGGGGGCACCATGGCTTAGTAATCAGAACACCAGTGCGAGTGTGCTTTATTCCCAAGGTCCCACATTGATGTCAGAATCCCGGGTTGTTTGCTCCACTTGTCTGGGCCGTCTTGGGCAGCAGCATGGTAATAAAGCATGCTGAAGGCACGTGCTATGGGAGATGTGATTCACCTGGCTGATAAGTAAATCCTCCCAGTTAATGAACAGCTAAGTCCTGCCATGGCTATAACACAGATGATGCAGGAGGTGGTGAAGGGATAAAAGAAAACAAAACAATAGTTTTCATGCAGTATTTAAAATACTTTTTTTCCCCAAAACTACCTGTTTTTTAAAAAGCTAAAAATCTTAGAGCAAACTTCTTTCAGCTGAACAGTATCTTATCTCCTTTGTAAACTATTGCCACTGAAATAGCTCAGTCTGTACAATGCTTATTAAGATAAGAAAGAAAGAACCCTTAGAGCTGCATGAAGACTTCAAACTGAAAACACCATCTTAAAATCTGGGACAGTATGCAAGGTTTTTGTGATGAAATACTCAAATTAAACTCCTAATCTTGCTACAGCCCGCTCTACCAGGTGAAGCTTTGTGTGCAAAGATTTCAGTCTACACTTGGTGCTCTCCAGGCACAAAAGACAAGGACCTGGTGTCAGGGGAGTCAGGTCTTTTTTGGGACGTGACAGAAAGTCAGTCTCTGACACCCCCCTCTTCTTGCCCATTCCGCCGGAGAGCCCGCACCAATTGCTTCCAGCTGGGGAAGTGTCCCAGGGAGACTGTTCCTGCTCACTGACCTGGCCATGTGCAGCATGGGCTCCATGATGTTGTAGCCAGTCATTGCGCTGCACTCGTAGAACACAGCCTTGTACTCCTGCCAGAGAGCACAGCAAGCACCCACGGTGACTTCCAGCTCTCCACCATCACCACTGACCCACAGCCTTGGGAGCTGGCCCACCCTCATCCTCAGGAACCCTGCCAAGAGCCATTGGAGCCAGGAGGGTGGCTGCTAGCACCCTGCTGGGGTCCACCTTGCTCACCAACCAGGAAAAGAAGATGCTCTTTCAGCACTGGGGGCCAAGCCAGAGTGTCCAAAAGGGAGCACTGGGGGAGTTGTTTGGGAAGAGAAAACATCTGTCCAGGGTACTTTGATTCCCTTACCTTTTCGATGCGAGTCCAGAAGTCACAAAACATCTTTGAAGCCCTGCCTCCCACCACCCAGGGGCCAAGGTGCCAGCAGGGAGGCAGACAAGGGAGTGAGGAAAGAGGCAGGATGATGTTGCATTAGGGAGCCCTCAAATGGGAAATCAGCCATGCATGTTCCTCTCAGAAAGACTGTAAGGAGGCATCAAACCCCAAGAGAAATACATGAGCCTGCCTCAAGGGCCATTGTCTGCCACATACAGGCCACCACCTCATCCTCCCTGGTACCAGAGGGACCTTGGTACACATTCACATTGGAGAAATAGGGGGTGGGAGGGAGAGGGAAGGTACCCTACTGGAAGATGGCTCCAAGAAGGGCTATCTGCCATCCAGACTGCCCTTCTCACAGCTGGAGGGTGGCTGCAGAGCAGGTCAAGCAGCAGAGCACTGAGTCACACCTTCGCCAGCCTTTCCCCCTCCACCTTGGGCACATTCCGGGTCTCTCTCTGCACAGCATCCAATTTATTTCCAAGCAGAAAGATCACAGCTCCGTCCTCAATACCTTCCTGCAAAAGAAATAAAGACCCTTAGAGACCCAGCAACTCAGAGCAGATCCTTCCAGCTCAAGCAAACAAGACCTTCAGTGGCAGCAGGATCAGGCCCATTAGGTCATTAAAGGGCCATTCCTTCGAAAGTCCCAGGCATTTGTGAAAGGAAGCTTGAACTAGGGAAACATATTCCAAATGTTTGGTATGTTCAGCTGGGATGGTGACAGAGGGGAGGCAGGACATAAGTGCCTCTCAGGAAAATAACAAGCCTAAAGAAAAGCAGCTTGCCCCATAGGCTATTCAGAATTTAGGATCAGGCAGAGCTTCTTAATAAGCACGGTAATTTTTGTATGTGCATTACTGTGCTGTCCTAAACTCAATGATCCCATGCTGAAAATCCACTGGCCAAGCAAGTTAAGCAACCTTCAACCCTTGTAAACTGTGTCTGCAGGAACTGTTATTCCTAGGCAATTCTTGGAGCCCCTTACTCTGGTCAAACTCTCTATAGTTCCACTGGCTCACTAAAACATGGTCAGAGTAAGAACAGGGCTCAAAGTTATTTCCACGCTCAAGTGCCCTGGATGACATACAAAACCTGAACAGCTTCAAAACAAAATAAATACACAGATGAGGAGAGGAAAAGAAGAGAGAGATTAAAAGTTACAAATTTCATGTGGTTTGATTTTCTGTGGGCTCAGTTTAACCTTCCTCCTGAAAGGAACCTGATTTTCAGAGGCTGGTTAGTTTTGAAGATCTTAACCTTTAATCTTTTAGAGTCCAAAGACATAGCTAAGTGGTTATTTGTTTGGTTTTTTCCACCAACAGGCTTGGGGAAATTAATAATACTAGAAACCTCCAACTTATACTTACTCATTTCACTGAGATCTTGGTTTTTTGAGACTCAGCACAACCAAAACAAAACCGCCCTTGAAAATTTCCCTTCACCTCTTGATCATCTACACAAAACTAATTTAAATTTTGAAGAGAGGTATTTTTGTCTCCCCAAGAAGATATAAGCCACAGATAAATGCTTTAAGTGAGTGTTTGGAAATAAAAGACAGGGGGAAAACCAAGAGTATTAATACATTGTTACGAAATTTTAAAATAGAAAAGGAAATAAAAAGGGCCACCTCCCTTTCCTGTGCATAGGCCAGACACAAGATCTCCCTGCCTGAGCACAGGGGGGATGTGACCACGTTTAGGAGATGTAGCCAGGGCACATGAGTTGCTTACAAACATACACTACTGTTTTGGCAGTTCCCACCACATTCTGCCACAGAAACAGCCCTCCCTGATTTAATGGGCTACCACTGGCTTTACTACCTTCAGCACAAAGCCTCTGGTCCCAAACTGACCACCACAGGCACGTGCTTTGATAATTCATCTTCGCAAGGTCAATAGGATTCCCTGGAGCACTGAAAAATGTCGCTTCCAGACAGACTGCTGGAGCTGGTCTGGAGCAAGGGAGCACCAGCAGCATCAGAGCCCAGGTCCCACTCTCACCTGGATGCTGCTCATCCAGTTCCGCACCGCCACGAAGGAGCACTCGGCCGTGATGTCGTACATCACCAGGATCCCGTCTGCCTTCCGGAAGTACTGCTTGGTAATGCTCCGAAACCTGAGCCCAGACAAAACCAAAGGCACTCTCAGAACCACTTGTGCAATGACAAGACACAGAATGGGATTATCTGTCTGTTAGTGCAGGCTCTCTGCCAGGCCTGGCAGCCCCCGTGCATGATGTGTCCCTCAGGGCTGGTGTCTGCACACAGGTGACAGATCAGACCCCTCCACCTCTGAGACCGGCCAGGCAGCCATGGGTGAGCAGGAATCTTTCCAAAGGCATGGTGCTGAGAAAGCAAGAAGGAAGGCCTTTGCAGGTCAGGAAGAAAGAAGTAGAAGAATCTGTTTAGGTGGGATAGGAAAAGGTAATTTCCTATTAAAAGGGAAACTGATGGAGAAAACATGATCTTTCTCTATAGTCTGGAAGAATCTGCAGACTACGCTGTACCAGAGTACAAACTAGGCATGCGTAATGTCTGCCCCAGTGCTGCCAAAACAGCAATTAAGAACTCAGCATCAGTACAGTCTGTTTCCACTATTGAATCTATAAACCAATCCCGTTATACATAACAAATCAGGAGCTAGACACAATTTCCAGGAAAAACTCCTGCCAGGCATCTACTTTTTCCTGTCTGTACCATTTAAAACCACAGGCTTGTATTTTGTGAATAAATTCCAACCAAAGCCAACCAACCAACCAAAAAACCAAACCACCAAAACAACAAACCCAAACCTTAAAATCTGTAAGCACTTTGTGACAGAGCCATTATATAACGGCACTGATTGCAAACTGATGGAATTATATGTAACAAAAGTACTGAGATCTCACTAAAGAGCTGTGTATTTCAGCCCTGCACAGGATAACAAACTCTCCTATTATGAGCCAAGAAAACCTACAGCTGTTACCCTCCTGAACTCTTCAGATAACTGCCTGAAGCCTGTTCTTTCTCAGTACAATAAGGACACGACATTCTGGTACCTACCCAACTGAGAAAGCACAGACTGTATCTTTGACAGTCAAGGTGCACCTCTGGAACTGCCAGCCAGGCCAGATGCTCCAAAAGAAACATCAATGGTAGCATGCATCAGTCTCAGGGAAGTCACCAAGGAGTTCTTGCATTGCTCCAAGGGGTTCTTCTATCTCTTCCTTAGGGCATTTACTGTTGGACACCTCTAGTTAGAAGTAATTAATATGCCTCCAGAAGAAAAGGCTTTTGCTCCTCCCCAGGTCTTCTATTTGGTATCAGCACTGAGCCAAGCTCTGTCTTGTGAGTACACATCTTAGACCTGCTAGTGCTGCAGGGACCTGTGCTAAAGGTCCTTCTGCAGAGACAATATCTTGAATTTGGCCTCTGCTGCAATCTGGACTCAATAAAATGTCACATTTTATGTCATAGCAACTCCCCTTACTGCTCTGTTTCAGCCTCAAAATAACCACAGGAGTCCCCTCAGAAATAATTATTTCTTCAGCACGAAGCTTAATTTTGGAAGAGAGAGTTACTTTTCAATAAATACTCCTACTTAGTACATTCCCACCAGCTCTGCATGGTCTAGCTGAGACAGACAGCATCACTGGCACAATTTAGGATTAAAATATTCCCATGACCTTGGCTGCCCCCTGAAGGCCTGCCCCCATAACGTATTTAGCTCAAAATACCCAGTGCTTATTTTTATCAGACCCTTGAGGTTCATGGTCCCCTTGAAATAGCTTTCATCTGAAGCTTCAAATTGTAACCTAAATAAAATGTTATTTACATGGAGGCAGTGATGGGCCTTCATCTCTAGTAGCAGATAAGGGTCAAATGTATCCTCTGCTACTCTGATCCTCACCAACAGTGCTGGTAACATCTAGAGATATCCCATGCTTTTGAAACTGGAGGCCTTCAAATGGGGAACCAGTGTTCACTGTCACAAAAAGCTGCACAATCCCTCTACCAAGGATTATCACTTCCACAAGTCTACCAGCAGAAGGGACAGTGAAAGGGGCCGATAACCTCAGTGATAGAGTCCAGCAGGGTAGTTCAAATCACCTTCCCCACAGGTCATGCTAATTCAGCTGGCTTTGACGACTGAATCAGATCTGGAAAGGTTCACAGTCCTTTCCACCCCGTGAACAGCAAGTGGTGGTGAGCAGCTGGAAACAGCAGTAGCACAATTGTATCTGAGGACAGAATGTCTACCAGAGCCTTAGTTTCTATCCTACTCTGCAGCCCTGTCCTGCAGCTTTCCCCAGAAGCAGGCTGATGCTGGAGAGCTTTGAGGGCGAGAGCAGCTTTGAACCCCATGACATACATCTATGGACGGACTGCTTGGAGCCACAAGCATGCAGGTCAGACACATGGAAAACTACTTTTCTGTCAATCCTCAGAGCGATCTCCCCGAGCCCTGCTTCACAGCCACAGCTTCCAGAAATCTCTGACGCAGACCTTTGCTGCAGGTTCAGCACTGGAACAGCTGGTGTGAACCTGTCTGGTCCTTCTGAAGCTGATAGTTTTCCCAGGGACAGAAACCAGCTGCATGTACTCTTCCCCTTTCCTCCACTGAGCCTGGCAGAAATCTTACCTCTCTTGTCCAGCTGTATCCCACAGCTGTAAGGCAACCTGGGTGTTATCCACCATTAGACTCTTCACCTGGTAATCGATACCTGTTGGGAAGGTAACAATGATTGTAAGGTAGGATGGGGTGAGAGCAGCTTGCCATTACAATGGCCAGGCCAACTCAGTTTAGTTCAGGGAAACTGCAAGATTGATTCAATACTGGGAGAGGGACCATCTTTACCGCTCGCTGGGCTATAATAGAGGCAAAAAAGCATTTGCCCAGGCTGATTTTCCCACCTTTTTTATTCAGATGAGCCAGGCACCCTATTACTTACCAATGGTTGCGTTGAGCTCAGCCAAGAACCTGTCGTAGCAGAAGCGGTGGATGAAGGAACTCTTCCCAACACCGGAATTCCCTACAAACACCACTTTAAAGATGCGATCTGGGGAACAGCTGGCTGGTTCCAGTGCTGGGAGCTACAATGGAAAAAGGGATGAGGTTTTGAGCCCAGCTGCAGGTTGTGCTTTGATTTAGGCATTGGACCCCTGCACTATAAATCTGTGGAGCTGGAGTTAGATGGGAAGAGAGTCAGACACTCTCAAGTCTCTAGCAGGTAGCAGGTGTTTGAGGAATAACCCCAGGTAAGTGCACTCACCCTGGTTTCGGTGCCCACAGGCTGGGCTCGAGGAGGCAGCGGAGCAGCATCTAAGCCATCTGCATTTCTCCTGCAGTCAGAGTCACCCTTCAAAGTCATCTTAAACCACTCAGGGTCTGCTGCCAAGGGCCATCTCTCCTCATCTCTGCTGCTCTCTCCAAAGTTTGTGCTGCCTCCTTCTCCTGTCTTCATCCACACCCCGTTGCCAGGGAAGTATTTACAGTTCTTTCTGTTGGGTTCTTCCACTGCCACATCCGCTGGGAAGGTGAAGGGAAGGTCCGCAGAGGCCAGTTGTCTGTATTAAAGCCCACAGGCAGCACAGATAGGGTGGGAGGGGTGAGAAGATAGGGGAAGAAGGAGGTTGCAAATTCCCAAACAACCAATGCGACCCAGTTAGTGCATATGAAGCTCTTGCAGGAACTCTACTTTATATATTCACTCTCCACATTCCCTGTGACTAAGGCATCAGTGGCTCCCTTAGGGACAGACAGCTCACTGTGTTGTGAGTTGTGAGTTGTGAGCAGAGCTGTGCTGTACTCATATGTGCTGACAAACATTTCATTAATTTTAATAAAAATTGCCACTTCGAATTTTTTAAGCATTCTTTGCCTACTGTTTCCCCAGTAGTGAAAAAAATTAAGCAAAGCATATAAAAGTAGCAAAATTAAAACCTTTAAAAAAAAAAAAAGCAACATTTACCCCTGCTTTTTTGTTACTACATACAATACAAAAAGAAATAACAGACTGTGCCCACACCAGAGCAGGCTGATGCACTTTGCTCACTGGGGGTAGAGCTGACATGGTAGGTGGAGGAACAACCTTCAAAAGAACATCTAGAATAACCAATTTAAACTACTGGAATCATTGCTGAGGAGCAAGGCAGCATCACTGGTTTTCCATGGTTAAAGAACTAGACAAGGAGTGAGAAGACCTAGAATTAAGCCGAAGGGATTTATCCACCAGAGATATCTCCATTGCTTTCGCTGGGCAGCAGATTGCATTTGGAAGCAAATTAGAGTGACCAGAGCTTACTACAGTCAGTCTCTTCAGAGGCAGGACATCCCAGCCCGCTCTGCAACATTTCTCTCTTGCTATTAGTGCAGGAATCAAGACAATTCTTCTTTCTCACTCCAGCAAGTACACTTCATCTGGGTTGCAAAATTCACCTGCTGCCATGCCTACACTTTTTTTCCATGAAAGGGAGCTCACATTCCTGGTCGCCCTCCCTGCATCTGCCCCAAATGCCAGCCCAGAGCCAGGTCAGCTGGAACTTCTCCCTCTTGAAAATGGATGCATACTCTCAGTCTCAGGCTCTGGGGAATGGTGCCCATCTCCCAGGGCTGGCAAAGTCACACAGTGAGGGGCCTCAAGAGCCTCTTTAGTGAGGGCAAAGGGACAAACACAATACTCTGAACAGTGACTCTAGATCTAATGGATTTCTTTTCATGTTTCTCAAGCAATGTGGTGTGGCACAGCACTGGGACAGAGATAGGAACAACAACTACTTCTCCCTTTCTCTCATCACCTTCATTGCCAAACTTCTCCAACTGTTAAGCCTTTCCAGTGGGTTTATGCCAGTAGCAGCTAGAAGGATCTTTGCAAGAAATAATTGGGGAGGAAGATGGGAGAACTTGGTTATCTGATTCAATGGATAGAATGTGTGCCAGTCACACAACCGTGAAAGCGCTCCACCTCAGACCTATCCAAGCAACCTCCACCCTGGGCTCAAGAATCAGCCCTCCTCCACAGTCTGCCTGGTTTTCCATCAGTCCAAGGAGCCTGAAGATAAATTCTTAAATGCCACTACCAGAATTGCAAGCATTAAGGGTGAGGTGAAGCTGGAAGAAACTGAGACTAGACCTATGCCTCTGGCTGGCACCAGGAGAAACTGGAGAACAATGGAACTTTCTGCAGAGACCGGTAAGGAACAGAAGCTGCCTTTAAAACTTGTTTGGGGCCAGCAGTTGCAGGTGAGATCCAGCTCCAAGCCAGGTCACTGTATATTCTGCATGTAGAGTGGAAAAAAAAAGAAAAGGCCTTGGCCACACAGACGTGTTGCCTGCCCTGGCTGAAGGGAGGCCTGGTGTGCCAGGTGAGCATCTGCATAGGTGTAGAGGGAGATGGGCAAGATGAACCCACCTGGAGCCAGGTCCTCTCCTCGAGACTTTCAGCTGCCAGAAAGAACCTACCCCTTGTGCAATTCCTGCCCTCTCCCATGCCCCAGGGATATGGACTCTGGCATGAGGCACCAGCAGACAGGATTTGTGCCTGAGGACCAACTGGCCCGCTTGGGAGTTGATCCAGTCATTTCAACAGAGCTGTCTGACTCAGAGAGAGGCAGCCTTTGTGACTCCCATCCCACGAACAGTGCCAAACCTTCGGGTGAGATTTAGATTTGCTCCCACCTTGCTGCAGGCAGAAGCAGCAGCGGGGCCACCTCCCTGTGGAAATTAGTGAACAGTATCCTCAGCTTCACACTGAGCCAACACCGCCTGATGCCAAGAGACAGCTAGAGCCACAGAAAAGCTGCACCCCACCATGCTCCCAAAACCAGCCAGCACCAAGGTGGGAGAACCAGACACAGGACACAGCTTGACTGGCAGGGTACTGCAGTGGGCACGGACTGACACCATGGACACGACACAGACACCCATCTAACCGTTTGACAGGCTTGTCCTCCAGCAGGTAACTGCCTAGCACTGACCCTTTCTTCAACAGGGGCTTTTGGTTCTGAGGCACCTGCAAGTTGAAAAGAGAAGGAATGAAGAACGTGATTGCAGCCCCAGTTCAACCACTCCCCATCTCTGTAGAGAGCTTCGGGGACGCAGGGCTGGAGCCCTGGCAGCCCCACACAGTGCAGTGGTAGTGCCTCACTGGAAGGCTCAAAGAGGTAAGCACAGAGCTTGCTTTTCTCAGTTGAGATAATTTAATTCCTGCAAGAAGCCACCACTGTTGCTGCTTTCTCCTTCACTTTAAAGTCCATCAAAACTGGTGATGCCCCAAGCTGAATTCTCCCTCTAGCCAGCCAGAGTTGCTATTTCTATGGCTGGTTCTCCACTCGGTCTCACAGCTGAATCTCTCTTTCCCCACCTGCCTCTTTCTTATGCTGATGTTTTGTGGGACAGACCAATTGCCCGTTCCACAGATGACACTAGTACCCTTCCTCCACCTGTACTCACCTAGAGCTGCCCATGAACCACAGGAAAGGAAGGAGGCAGCTCTGCAAAGGGCGATGCACATGCTGTGCCTTACACCAACATGCCTCCCCATGCTTTCCTCCTACTTACCTCAGACTGAACACTTCCTACAGCCAGTATTTACCAGCTCCTCAGAAAAGGAGAAAGCGGGACAACTTCTCTCCCAACCCTCTTCCCCCCATAGAGCAGCTTTGCCATTCCCAGCAGAGTCACTGCTCTGGCCACACACACAGAACACGAAGTGAGAGAGCATGGAAAGGTGCCCATCGCACTGGCACTGGAGGAAAGGGAGATGTATTCAGTCTGCGAATCTGAAGATTGCTAACACATCCTTACAAGTTATTTCTGGGGGAAAAGGTGGAGAAAGGTTTGCAGTCTGTCAGATCTGCCTCTCACAGCAGTTTTGAACTGACCAAACACCTGCAGGCAGCTCTGGACAGGCCTTCCTTCATGCTTCCCACAGCCTAGAGGACTACAAAGATTATTTCTTCAATAACCCTTACTGAAGGCTTATTTTAAAAGGCAAAAAAATTAAGAAGCTGTTCTGTTGGTCAGTACTCCCAGAACACTTTTACTGCAATGCAGTCTAACAAAAGGAGATACTCTGGACTCTGCAGAGGGCCTGACCCAACTAGGAACTTTGCAAAGAACAGAACCTTTTTTACATGTAAAACTCATGTTCAAGAGAACCTCCAGCCACAGCAACAATCCAGCACTGAGAGGCTCACAATTGTGGAGCACAAATCTTCCAAGGCAAACGACCGCCAAGTGCGTAACAACACTCCAGTCAACACAGCCAGGCTGTGGTACAGACAACCAGTGGTTCTCCAGCAGGGACAGAAGAGGACGTTTTCAGTGTTTGAGCAGCTTCACTCGAGGGCACCCTCTAACCACACAGAAAGAAGGAAATTGTGTTACAGGCCACTGGAGCAGAGTGACAACCTCCAAGTCACCTGTGGAGCAAAAGGACTCCCACACAATCTGCTCTGGCACACCCTTACCTGGAGAGGGAACAGCCTGCGGAGCACGTACTCGGGTAAGAAAGGAGGAACAAGGGGGCATGTTTTGCCATTGGTTCTGCCATGCTTTATTGGCCTGCCAGGTCTGTGTAACATTTGGCTTTTCACCAGGATGATAAAGGGACGGATGCGACATCACAGCTGTGTAACGCACGATGACAAGGATTCCACAACAGCACACGTACAAGCATTTTGGATGGGAAAGATTCTGGTTTACCAGTAAAATAAAAATACATGTCAAATGTAGTCAAAGTACCAAAACACTCTTCATGATAAGCAGACATGAAATTTGCTCTGTCAACATAAAGCATGCAAGCATAACTCCACAGCCAGATGGGTCATGGGTGTGAAACTGAACCTGCAACCCCCGGGTCTTAAAAATACCCATCAGTAGTTTGCATGTAGGCAGAACTAGCCACATATTGCTATCTGTGACCCAGCCTCTCTTGTCTGGGACAAGAGAGTGCCCCACAGTGCAGTGGGGCCAGGATCTGCCCACCCTGGCAAGGCCAGAAACTCTTATGAAGAGCAAGCTATTAAGCTGGGAACTGAGAAGAGCAAAGGAGCAGTGACTAGGTTGCTATCAGCCACATACAGCCCAACTCCTCCTTCCAACCACTTCAAAATCTTTGCTATGAAAGAACCTCTGTTCACCACACCTTCATTTCATGGAAATAACTCTTCCCAGCACTAACAGAGGGTATTAAGGCCTTGGGTTTCTTTTTAGCCTGTAAAAGCACTGATAGTCTCTGGCACAGTGTGTGTCGCACACTAGGGATCCCCATCAGAAGGCTGGACTCTCCTTTTTGCTTCTGCAGGGAAGTATTGCCATGTTCTCTCCCCCTTACTGTGAGACAGGCTGGAGAGCACATCTTCTGCAGGTATATGATGATAGCAGCATCTCTGCAAGCCCTTGGAGATCTGCTTCCCTGCGGACTGAAACGAGAGTGGCCAAAGGGAAAAAACCTTACTCCAGTACAGGCTTCAACTGCCCAGCAAGACACAGCCTTGCCAGAGAAGCAATAGTGGTAGGAGGAGTTCACCCTGCGCCTCATTCCCTACTGCCAGAGCAGGGAGAAGGGAGAAAGCAGTCCCTCTGGGCTATGACTCTCTCTGCTAGGCTCTCTCTTGGGTCCACCTGCAGCAGCAGGTCTTAGCAGGGGAACGGGAGAAGAGAATAGAGGAGAAGCAGACAAGCTTTGCACACACAGAGGTACATACCTGAGCTGTGGTCGCCACAGGCCACCCGCCCACCCATAGGAACCCACAAGCTGATGAGGCACAACGCATGGAAAGAGGAGAAAAAACCATTTTCTTTGCCTGCTTGCACTGGACTCTGCTACAGAGTGACTGTGTTTATGGCTTTTCCAAGAGGGAGCAGGGAGCTCTGGCGTACACACACGCAGTTAGCAGCATTAAAAAAGAAGACTGAACAAAAAAGTAATCTTCCAGATTTCAGAAACACACACACCTCACCTCTATCCAAAATTGTTACTGACATTATTTTATACAGCTCTCCATCTGGAGAACTCCAACCTCTGGATGGAGCAGGACATTTCGTGTCCTATCTGGGCACAATCCCTGTGTTTCCTTCCACAGTCACTTACAGACCAGTCAGAAAGGCTCTTGCAGCCTATCACTGCTTGTCCTCCCTACAAGTCACCTACTTCCAGATCTGCAAGTGCGGCATGGTGGCAGAGCAGGCAAAGACATGGTGGCAGGGATGGGTCCAAGAGGACAGAGCAGCTGTGCAAATGACATTTGGGAACACAAAAACATTTTAATGAAAAAATAGTAATAAGTAAAAATAGACCACGTATCTGTGCTTATCTTGGCGACTGGGAAAGGCCAGATTGACAGTTCCAGATGAGAGAGATCCTGCTTTCTCCTAGTTCTCTGACACAAGGCTCACTGCTGTACCCAGCAGAGTTCACAGGAATGGGGAGCTGCCCCAGAGGAACCTCTGAAAATATCTGCTACAAACACAGGGGGTCAGAAAAACTCCAAAACCTTCCTGTGCCACTCCATGCCAGTCAGCCAGCAGCACATCCAGGAATCCATCTTCTTCCTCACCACCCAGCTCCAGGATGCATCCAGCTTCTCTCCCCTCCTTTCATGAGCCCAGTACCTGGCACACCACACAGACTCCACATGTGCAGCAGGCAGCACCCACTGCAGCCCTGCACAGGGCTGTGTGACAGTCCCCAGCCAATGTGCCTTGGGTTAAACCCGGGCAGCTGGCAGCAGCAACGAGCAGAGCTGACCTCCAGCACGGACACAGAGGTGCTGCGAAGTCTGTATTAAGCACAACACCAGGCCCCATGAGCTCTTGTCATTGTCCCCCGTGGAAGTGACAGGCCCCCGAGTGGTGACAGCAACAGCAGCAGATGAAAGGAGGGTGGTTGGGAATTAAAGTTTTCTTTCTTAGACTAACCAGCTTCTTGGCTTCAAAAGCATCTCGCTCATCTCGAAGTTTCTTGTTCATTTCTCTGCTCCAAAGGAAGACACAGGAAAGACACAATGAGATGCTTGTCAAAAATGAAGCAAACCCCAACACTCGAAAGCGAGAACAGAAAGAGAGCTTGGGAACAGAGATAAAGATGTTGTTTATGGCCAGATATGTTTGGATTTCCATGTAACCCAGCCGAGGTAATGGGCTCTAGATGGTTGCCTTAGCCAGCAGGAAAGACTAAATTCCTCCAGAGGAGGGATTATCTAATGAAATAACATAGTCTGTAATGTGCCAGAGCTGGCCAAATTGCACAACTCTGTCTGGACCTAGAAAAACAAGCAGAGTCTAAACACTGCTTGAATACAATCTTGTAGCTTTCCATGAGAGAAATGAGCACAGTACTGAAACCTCAGCCCCTTACAGGCATAAGAGCTCAGCATTTCCCTCCAGCCTTCACCAGTTCTCACCTGAGGAGCTCCAGCTGCCGAAGGAGGCTTTGTTTCTCTTTCTGCATGTTCTTGGAGACTCTAAACACATCCCTGAGCAAAAGGTATTTTAAAAAGGGGAAATAAATTAATGGGAGAGAAAATACAAACATCCCTCTCTCAGGGGCACTCAAAAATAAGGGCCTGCCCTATGCTAGGAGAATTCAGAGGAAGCAGCACTGGTCTGGGAGCTGGGATGGCTGGGTTGTACCACAGCTCTCCTCCAACATGAGAGCAGGCAATTCATCCTCTCCACTTCCTCAGCTGCTAGAGATGGGGAGCATGCTCACTGCCATCTGGATCTGAAACATCCCAATGTTTTCTATATGTATTATTAGATTTAACCCAGAAATGGGAACACAAGTGATTAGAAGAGGATCTTTAAAGAGAGCATTATAGAGGTGATGGTGAACTGGAAAATACATAGAGAAGCCTCCTTCAGGCTGAGGAACATCTGTATTTTTGTACTGATTTTCATACTCATTTCCCACAAAAGGTAGGCAAGAGGTAGCAGTATCACTCTCTGTTTAGGCCCATAAGACCATTGGGATGTTTCTCCTTTTCGTCAAAAAGAGACGGGCAATCCTCTAATGAGACCAAGGCTCCTAACTAGGGCTACTTATTCTTTAACTAGTTGGCCATCTTTCCTTCTGTTTGTGCTTTTGCTCTAACACTCCCTTTTCCTGCCCTTTCCCACCTGTCCTTCTGCTCTTGCTCAAGCTGAGCCTCCTTCTGGAGCTTCTGTAATTGCCCCTTCACTGCCTCCAGCTCCCATTTGCTTTTCTCCAGCTCTTCCAGCAGGTTTTCATTCAGGTGCCGGAGCCTTTCATTCTGCACGCGGGTCTCCAGCTGCTCTGAGTTCAGCGACTGTAGCTGATGTTCCAGCTGCAATGGGAGAGGAGGAGGAGTTAAACACAGAGAGGAAGGGCTTTGTGCTACAATCACAACTGTAAAAACAAGCTGAAAAAGCAGATGTAAATAATGAGGCAGAGGGGAGTAAACACAACTTAAGTCTACAGGGCCACCAGTGGCATCAAGAAAGTGAACTGGAAGGAATTCTCTCTGATTGTGCCAGCACTGGGGAACCAAGCAATGCAATTAGGCACAGCTGAGGAAGTGCTTCAGGCAGCATGAGGAGCCTGATGCCGTCAGGCATTGTAGGAATCAGAGTGCAAATGCGGGTCAAAGGTGGACTGGAAGAATTTGGGTGGAAGCAGGGTTGTGTTTGTTGGGACTTAATAAGCACAGTTGTTGAAATGCATCCTCTAGTTCAGGGCCTTCCTGAGCCCATGGCAGCTGAGAGGAGGGTGTATTGAGGTGCTAGGGGCATCTCACCCTACACCTGGAAAGTGAAGTGACTGGGTGGCCTTTACTACTGCTGGAGACAGGACCCTGGGCTAGAGATGGTGTCTAAATGTCACCACGGCACAGCTGCACTCTGGGCAGCACAACTAACAAAGCCTGATTTGGGAAGTTCAAAGCCTGCTGCCCTGTACTCAGCCAGTGACTCAATTCCTTACAAATGGCTGGCATAGTCTGGGAAGGAGTCACAGCCAGCCGCCCAACCTGCCCATCTCAGATGACAAATAGGGCATTCCAAGAGGGATCATACTGACCCTGCAGCATCCAGCCAGCCACACCAGCTAACCAGGGCCCTCTGCTGAAGCTGCTGCTACACAGAAACTGCAGTACCCATCTCAGAATTTACAGCCCAAAATAAAAGTATGCAATCATGCTTATAGAAGCACCAGGAATCAGGGAAGCAGGTGGCAATCAGTCTCCACATTTACACCGTCAGCTTGCCTTTTCTCTCAGCCTATTTTCTCCTCCTCTGAAAAGAAAAATAAAGCAGCACACCATGGCAGAAGATAAAATGCTTTTTTTCTTGCTACCCTCCTGTCTGCCAGCACACGTGTACAACAGTCAAGAGCAGGAATGACTGGATCCGACCTTTTCTAGCTTCCTCGAAACACAAGCCCTACCTCTCTCCCCACTGAGGCTAGAAGGGCAAGCCACACCCAGCTTTGCCTGGAGCCCTCCAGACCTGTGGACACTGGGAATATTTCAGCAAGACTACATATGCTGAGCAGTGGAGCTGAGACTAAAAACCAGCAACCCCTGCTTACAGCCTTCGGATCTTTCAATAAGCCAAGGAACAGGCTTTAAATAAAGCACACTTGCCTCTCTCTAAGAAATCTCCATCACGTACAACTCTCCCGTTTGTGTTGTCTGTCCCTGGAAGCCATACTGAGAATAGCACCATCACATTACTGGTCTTAGGCCACAAGAGGGACCCGATTATCCACACAGCTCAGTACAAGCCTCAACGTTAGGAGCACCAGAAACGACCATTTGAGTAACAGGAAGTGTCCATGCAGCCCAAGTGTTCTCCCCTGACCCTCAGCAAGACCAGATGCTACCTAGGAAGTGCATGCCTGGGCTCCTAACTATGGTCCATTCCCCTCATACACCCCTCCCATCTATGGTCCCTGGACTAGGGATGTTAAGAGGCCACATCTGACTGTTCTTCCTTTCAATGAGTATTTACAAGCCTATTGGCCATTTGTTTGTCCAATTCATTTTTGAACTCCTGGTAGTGCCTGCCTCCTGTGGCCAAAAGTCCAGCACTAATCTCTGTATAAAGAAGTGTGTTCTTCTAAATCAAATTCATACTGGTCTATTGAGTGTCCCTCACCTATGCTCCTGCAGGACTTGGGGAATAACAGTTTTGTGTGGACCTTATCCAACACTTTTCTGAGTTCATAAAGTTCACGTGTATCTTCCCTCAGCCTCCTTCTCTCCAAAACCAAGTCTAAACTTTCCTGGTTTCTCTTCCTAAGGCAACTTTTCCATTTTCTTAATAATATTAGCACTCTGTGCCTTCATACTGAAGAAGGACACAGTGGAATTAGAGGAGACCAGAACTACACACACTAAATGAGGCACATCAAAGATGGGGGCAGCAGGAAAAATACATCCTCTATCTTATTCTCAATATTCTTCCTGATGGCACCTCAGTGCTGGCTTTTCCAGCTGCCGCACAATAAGCTGGGGATTTCAGAGAAGTGCTGTTTCATCCACATCAGAGCTAGGTATCCAACTGGGATACCCCCAGTCTCCAGCATCTTGCTGGTAACCTGCCATGACTTGTTTCTGTGGGGGTCACATCTCAGTTCTTCAGACATCAAGGAAAAAAGACATCCAGAATGGACCATCCCATACAAATGTCCATGCCCGGGATGGCAGGCTAAAGGAAAGCTTGTGCTTTGATCTTTTATGTGACTGATTAATCAGTATGCCATCAAGTGCCCAAATGCAAGTATACAATATGTACCTCTTCAAGTGTCACAGAACTGTTCACTCTGGGTCATTTTAGAGCAGCCAGAATACAAAAACTAGAGAAATCTGGCTTTTTTATGTCCATGCACATCTTCTTTACACACCACAAAAAGCTTCAAACTCACAACTTTCAGATTTTTACCCCATCTTCCTCGTCAGTATTGTACAACTGATAGGAAGATTGTGCCAAGAGAACACAAAGCAGATAAGGAAACGCATGCACAAAACATTCATAGAAAGGCATTATAGCTAAAGACAAACCAATTATTTGACAAACCGTCTCAACACGTTCAGAGACACGAGAGGACTACACTAGCTAGAGCCAAATTATCTAGTGCCAACCCTCAGCAGCTGAACACCATTTTCCATCAGAAAACGGCTCAGTAGAAAGACAGCAGAGGGGGACATGCTTTGTTAGAAAGGTTTGGATCCCATTACCTTCTTCTGGCAGTAGAGGATTTTCTCCAGCTCCTGCTCTTTGTTGTGCAGTTCCTTCTGGAGCAGGTTACTCCTGTCATGCCTCAGTGCTTCCTGCAGAGGTAAAGATACACAGCTGTGCACAACACCCAGCACAGTAAGAGCTGTTCCTTGGCCAGATGAGCCACCACCTCTACTTCAGACCAAAGGAAGGTTGCCTTCAAGCCGAGAGAGAGAGAAGGTACCTGGCAGACCAGCCTCTCCCTTTCTGCTTTGATCTGTTGTTCCATTTCTTCATAAAGGCATCTGACTTCTCGATCATGATCTGACTCCTTCCTACAAAAGACAGGTGCACGCAGGTCAGGAGAGAAAAAGAGAACACAGAAAGGAAAGAGGAGAGTGGAAACAGGTTCCTACTAACAGCTGTGTGGCACTGAGTGGGATTTTAACCAGACTGAATGTTATGGGTGAGCATTGCTGCAGAGCAAACCCATGGGGATCAGACCAAGATAGAGTCATTCTATTACAGCAAGAAATATCTGCATCCTGTAACCCAGTCTCTCCTTGCATTTGAGGCAGGATCCAAGCATCAGCTGGCTCCTGGCAGCAAATGGCCATGACATCCTCCTTACCTCTTCAATGCTTGTTCCATAGACTCCTTCTCATGATTCACCTCCTTTATGTAGGACGAAACACGCAACAGAAACTCTTCGAAGCTGGATAAGAGCTCTGGACGCTCCTTTCGTAGGCGAGCCCAGAGCTCCCGAATCTCATGTGGGCTGGAGCAAGCATACAAAAGAGAAGGAAAGCAAAAGAATTACTGTGTCATCTTATGGACTGTTACTCCAACATGCACTCAGGACTGTTGCCTTTCCCTGGTCTTAAAATTAAAAGCCAAGCATAGTTAGAGGGGAAAAAAGGGTTTTATCTCGGTATTTATTTAAGGATCCTTAGGTGCACCACATCCAGGTAGAATGCACCGAAATGCACCCCAGAACGCACACCGAAAATGCACCCACATGGTGATTCATGTATACAACTACAGACTTTGCAAATTAGCATATTTATCAAAGATTCCCCAGTGAGAGGCTCGAGAGAAGTCCCCATCCTGAGGAACCTTCCCCCTGGATGGGCCTATCTTGGTTTACAGAATGTGTTCTGGAGAGGACCTTGGTGTCCAGGGCTTTCTGACCCTCAGCTGTGAGGCTTCCAAGATGTTTGGTCTCTTGGCTTAACAGAACTTTGGGTCTAAGCTCATTATCAGACTTAGGGAATTACAAGTCTGTGGGCTAAAAGCACTAAGGATACATAAAAGCTATATAAAAGGATATATAAAAGGAGTATATAGAAAAGGCAAAAAATCATCGTGGCATCAGGACAAACTGCCATTCTCCTGTGATGATCTCTGTTACACCATCACAGCAAAGGGGCAAATTTGGACAGTGACAGAGCATGCACGTGGAGTGGGATCTATTGTGAGGTCAAAATAATGGAAGTCATCTGAAAGAAGAAAAGAAAAATAATCTAGGAAGCAAACATGGAATGATTGCTCTTCCAAGTAGTCACTGATAATACATTCGGTGTCTACATCAAGACTTGAAGAAATGAATATTCAGCAAATTTTCTGTGTGTTATGGTCAAACTGTTACAGCACACAGAGTTTAGCACACATCACACATCATTGGTGTTTTTCTTACACTCACACTGTGCTGCTGGCTGCTACTGTCCTCCTTATTTTTTTTACAGGTTTGGAAACCAAGGCACAAAAAAAGATGCAAATTTGCTCAAGTGTCACATCAGGATAACAATGGAGGAAGCCCTGGAAAACCAAAGACGTCTTTTTCTGAACCTGCAATAACAACTGCACTGTTTTGACATTGAATTAATTGTAACTTGAACACAGCACTTATAAACTCATGCATTCCCAAAGTGTCTTGTAAGCCTGCAGACATCACTTCATGTTTCTTTCTAGGGAAGAGCTTTTTTAATTTTTTTTTTTTAAATCATGAAACACTTTGGAATAACTGCCTTGAAAGATAAAGAATAATTATACCTATAGTCAGTATCCAAATACGTATTTTTCTTTGCCTATGTATTTGTCTCCCTCAGTATTCTTTGGGAAAACACAAAAACAAAACACACCAACCAAAAAGCTTTTGATTTCCTCTGCCAGTATTGCATGACAGCCTTCTTTTTCTGTCCCAAGTTTAAAAAGTTATAGCACTTCATCAAAACTTCATGTTTTAGATAAAAGAATATATTGAGTCCTGTTAGTAAATGAAAGCATTTCTTTCTAGAGAAAGCAGTGAAAATATTTCAGATTCCTGCTCTCACCCCCATTAGCTTCTGTTTGATAGTACTGCTTTACAACGGCTGGTTTGGCACAAAGACATGACATGAAGTAGCTACTGAACTCATTGCATAAAACTGCCAGTAAGTGGTCAAAATAAAACACAATATAATTCCACTTTAAGACTTCTGCTTGTCAAAGCAGAGTTATAAACAGTAGAGACTGTTTTCCCAGAACGGTAATATGGCCTTTCACAGTGTCATCCTGTTGTTTGAAGCATAACAGCTTGCCAGAATTTTTTCCAGGCAGAAGTTGTTTAGCACTAAAAACATGCAGGTGCTTTGCATCACAATGAAAATAAGGAGGAAAAAAGTCTGTTTTGTGACAGATGCACCTCTGAAAGCAGCAAACTCCATCACTCTCAGTGTCTGTCTCCAATCCTGTCCACCTCCTTCCCTAACCTGGACTGCTCCCTGCAAACTGGCAACACAGTTGGAGTACAATGTCTGAAAAGAAGGACAGCCCAGATGCAGTTGGACACCCCAGGCCCTGCAGGTGTGCCTCAGTAACAACCAGTTATGCATAATGCTTCATGTTGGAAAGCCTAAAAAAAAGGTGGATGACCCTGGGGCCAGCAGACTCTACTGCAGCTACATGCAAGGGCATTAATATCAAGTTGCAAGGCTCACAGGAGCACCCCTTTGCCCAGTTTAGCCTTTCACACTCTTCAAGATCAGCCCAGTCCCAAGCGGCTCCTTGAACACAGATCCTTCACAGAGACTCTTAGAATTGATGGTCTGAAAATATGTGAACAGTCACACACCATTTTGCAACAGAGAGCACACTCACTCTCCTTACGTCATCTAACCCTCACATGCTTCTTTTCATTTGCTGCCTGTGCTGGACTTGCACACCACCAGCTGTTCCATTTTACAGCTGTGTTATGAACTCGAATTCGGGAAACTGCGAAAAGCACTGAGCTAAAAGTAATTGGTAACCGATGAGCAAACCCAGACCGCACTGCATTTGCTACCAAGTGTATGAAAATCCAAGGTAGCAGTACAGAAATCCCAAGCAGTGCTTCAGAGAACAAGCAGCTCTGTTCACCTCTTTGGTCTTTTCTGGTACTTCAGAGTTTTGGTACTGCAAGATCAATACAGGGTAGAAGCAATGCCATGCGACTCCCCTACTTACTCTTCAAACAACTGGGCTGCTCCAAGCTGCTCCATCATGGAACAGAATCGTTTCTCTTCATCATCATCTGCAGGGTCCAAGTCATCTGACCAGCCTGACTCAAAGGTCTCCTCGTGTCTGGAGTGATCCATTCTCCCAGCCCCTTGACACAATCCAATCCCTATTAACTTTCCTGGTGGAAGGTGAAGAGAAGAAGAATAAAGAAAGTCAAACTGGATGTCATTTAATAAGCTGCTATTTACGTGGCAGCCTGACAGAGCTCCATGAGAAGCCTCCTGCATGCTGCTGGTGTAGGATACAGCTCCTGGTCAGCGAAGAGCCGCTGTTCTGACGTCCTGAGTGATGTCAGTGTCCGTTCCGCAGTGCTGGGGCTGAAACTGGCTCCCAGCCCAGCCACAGGCGGCCGGGGCTCTGCTCACATCTGTGCGCAGATGAGCTACCACCCAGGGCCTCGGGCTCTCAGCATGTGGCATGCGCTCACTCCACTCCCACGGAGCGGCGCTGTGGGGTCAGGCGCCAGAGATCCCACAAGCTCTCTCCCGGACTGCGTGCCCGGCCCCGAATCGCACCATGCTGCAGTTCCTCAGCTTAAAAACAGGAGAGGAGGGGCTCGTTACCCCTCCCTGCTCATGTGCTACATCCATTCTGAGTCAAGCGCTACACAAGGACAGCCTCTTGCTAGGATTGTGTAGAACAGAATGAACTCGCCTTCTAAGCACCTCCTCCTGCCCCATCCCACGTGCAGACGGCTTCCAGCTATCTGGATTCTGTTTCATGCTGAGACGCTAATGCCACAAGAACATCCTGCTATGCAAGGCATGTGACAAATACTGGTGCTGGGAACAAATTCTTCTCAAAGAAACAAATCAAGCAACCCTATCCAAAGCGCACAGGCCCTCATCTTGTATACAGAGGTCAGGTCTTCAGCAGCAGCTACTCTTCCTTACCAAAATATATCTGCTTGGTTCAAAAGGCAGAAATGACATCCCAACTACAAGACCAGGAGTCAAGGATGTTCACAGAGCACAGATGAGAACAAGAAGCTACTCTAAGGGGAAAAATATCCACCCTTACTATACTTCAAAGGACTCAACTCTACCTCTTCTTATCTCCATAAATCCAGAATTTAGCTGCTTCTCTCCCACTCCTAAAATGTGCTGTAAAAAAACTTGCAGTGTGGAGATAGAGGCCCTACTTAGTTAAAACCTGATGATCAGACAGTTAATTAAGGAGAAGGGTTTAGATTAGGCACTTTTGATGTCTGCTTTTGAGAGTCATTATGCCTCATTATCTCCCTTTTGCAGATGGGAAGATTGAGGTAGAGATGGGAAAATTGAGGCAGAGAATGATCTGAAGATTGTTTTGATATCCTAGAAGGAGCAGGGAGCTGTCTCAAGAAGCAGACTTGATTGCAACTTGAACTGCTTTCCTTGATTTGCCCCGTCCACTCCATAAAAAAGACAGCCAGGCCAAACTCTTGAGTTAGAGGCAAAGTCTGAAAAGGATTTCAGTGATGCCAGGCACAAAGAATAACCATAAAGAAAAGAAATGCAGAAATTAAGTGTTTTGCCTAGACTGGAGCAAGTGCCACGGAGCCAGGCTGCCAGCACAGGGTGCTACCTGACACAAAGAGAAAACTTGCCTACCTCTTCCAGCAACGGCACTGAGGCAGATGCCCACACGATGTCCATCTGAGGCTGTGCCATGGAACAAATGCCTCATACAATGAGATTTGGGAATAACCAAGTCATAACACAGAGGGCACTGTGGATGCCAAGGTGCCCAAATGGTGCCCATTCACCTGCTACATGGTGCTGGACTGGAAAGCCCCCACTCTCGACACGACTCTTGTTTCTGCCAAAAGCAGTGGAACCAGACAACAAGGACAGAGGCACAGGGCAGGAACAGGCATAGTCAGCAGGCACTCAGTGGGTTAAAACAGTCTCTGAACAGGCTGGCCCAAGACACAGTTTACTGGGTTTATTTAGAGGAAATCTTTGCAACTTCTCCTCTCACTGTGGCTGTTTCTGACCATACAAATTGCAGCATTAAAAAGCCCTCCCTCCCAAGTTCTGAAAAAGCCAGGAGCAAACACAATCTGAGCAATCAGGACAGCAAAATTCAGGAGCGTCTTTCATCACTTCTGAAAACCCTAGACCACCTGTGTTGCTTTGACCTGATCCCCTTAACACCTCTGCATGTCCAAGGAAGGTGCTGACAGGTGCCGATTTTCTCAGAGCTGACAAGGCAGCTGAGCACCTGTGCTGCTGGATGAGGACTCTGGTCAAGGATTAGCACTCTCCTAGTGTTTGGAAAAGACAGCAGTAAAAAGAAGACAAAGGCTTATTTGCCAGTGTTCTAGCCTACCAACATGACTCCTACTAATGCCCTTGAACAGCACTGCTACCAGCTAGAGACATTTGCCAAGAGGCATATTTCCATGCAGATGAACAACTGTGGATCAGATAGCCAGGCACAGCTCGCAGCATGTACCCTCTCCAGCAGGCGATGTTCTGTGGCTGGCTCTACCAGGTAGGCAGGTAACAGCTGTGGGAGAAGGCAGCACAAAGCCTCCAGGAGGCAGATACACACCCACTCTCTCCAGTGATGCTCACATGAGCATGGGGCATTGTCCTGCATAGCTGGTGCAGCTTCAGCAGAACTACTGCACTTTCTTTCTTACCAACAAAAAACATCCTGTCACAGGTGGGCTTTTTCCTTCCTCTGCCTCTGTGCAGTCCTTACCCAGACCCATGCTGAACTCCACAGGTGTCAGGAATCCCTTATTATTCTGTTCCAAGCTGTCAAAAACTGTCTCCAGCTGCTCAGGGCTTAGGGGGAGTTCACTCTGGAGCCGCTGCAAAGACAAAAGAATGAACAAACTTGAGGCATGGCTCAAGTCTTCCTTGTGACTGTCCCTGCCATCCTCAGCTCTGGCCCACAGCAATGTGCCCTTTCAGCACTGCATCCTGCCCAGGGTGCCACGGTCTGCCAGTACAGCTGAGTGATGACACAAACACCTGTCTGGACCATTGATACGTTGACTTTTTCCATTACTGGATGATTCAACCAGGACTTCAGAGAGGGAATTTCGGGTTATTTTGTTTGGAGAATGCTCAACCCGTTTCCTCCCCCACTACAGTTCACTTCTATTTCACTGCCTGCCTCCTTCCATTCCTGCTCAAAGGTGGCACTCCCAGCCTCCTGTGACCACTGCTGCTCCCAGGAGAGCTCTCTCTGGGCACATCAGGTACAGCTCCATCTCTCTGGCCAGAGAGGGAGGTCAGATGTGGGTATCTGGATTCAGTTCCAAGCTCTTGCAGATCCTAAAGGAAATGTTCAGTCCATGACAGCAAGTTAGCTTTCTTCTGACACCTTCTGCCTGCTGGGACTGTATCACTATTCCCACAACATGGACAAGGAGCAAAACAATTCCCCTTCATAATACATGTGCAGAGCACCTGGTGTGGAGGGGCACACGAAGAAACAAATAACAAAGGGGTGTAGGCTAAAACCTCGTAACTCTCCATTAAATGCGCAGCTTTAGATAAAAGCTTAAAATTTATTAATGTTACTATAAAAATTAGGCATCACACAACCCAAAGCAAAGTGAGTCAATATTTAAAGCAGCATGAACCTGTCAGGTGTTATTTATAGATGTGGGGAGAGATGGGGCAGGAGAAAAACAATCTACATGTAACCTTCTGGATAAGCCTTTAAAACAAAACTCACTAAGAATTACAGGGGTTTTGTTAACAAGTACTTTTTTTAACAGAACACAGCAAAACACATTATTGTAGAGCAAAGTTATAGTTCAGGTCTAAGGTGAGTTTTTGGATCAAGCTTTAGCTATGATTGTATAACTTTTTTGTCTCAACTTTTTTTGTGAGAGGTTGATGGATTGTTCATCGTGTGGGTTTTTTGTGGGGAGTTGTTGTTTGGGTTTTTTTTTTAATTAGACCAAAGTTTTTTTTTTTTTTCCCCTCCAGATTTCCTATCCACTACATGCTTGATGCTTGTAAGAATTGTCATGACTTTTTTTATTTTATGCATTCCCTAGAAATTTGGAATTGCAGTCCCACTTGTCTCAGGAATTCTCTGGAGGTGCAAAGCCCTTCTGGAACTTTTAGTTCCTAGCAGCTGGCTGTGCCAGAGTTTGGTTCTCAGAAATCTAAATAAGACAGAGGCCACATGCACACCCACACATGCCAAGAGTGAAGGCATGCCACATTGTCCCCTGTTCTGCCACCCATGACTTTACAGATCCTCCCAGGACAGAGGAAGAATTTTTTTCCCTCACCTGCATGTCCACCTTGGTGATGAAACCCTTCTCATCCTTGTCACACAGCTGGAAGAGCTCCCTTGCCTTCTCAAGCATCTCTACCTGCACATCTTCCAGTTTGCTCATTTGGCTGGGAGGAGAAAGATGAGGAGCCACCTCATCCTCCTGACCCCCTTCCTCTTTTCCTTCCCAGCGGACATATCCCAAGAGCACTCCACTCTGGTTCTCCATCTTCTCAAAGTCTTCTCCCCTGGGGCAGGGCCAAACAGAAGAGCTGTGGGGCAGGAAACAGAGAAAACACAGTCAAACACGACCCTCCACTTCCAACCCACACATGATATAGTTAAATGCCTCGGTGGTTGAAAGAACAACATTCAGCATCCGTATCTGGACTAGATAACCTTTAAAAGTCCCCTCCAACTGAAAATATTCCATGGTTCTATGAACTGAGCAGAGGGGGGAAAGGGAGTTTGTGTGAGAGACACACCACACTGAGGTACACTCCACATGTAGGTACACCCGGTACACAACGTGGGTGTAGCTAAGCCTTCCACACACCTGCAACCCTCCACCCTGCACCGAGCAGGGAGGCTCTGTTGCCATCTCTCCTCCTCTGGCTCAGACCTACAGGGCAGTCCGAGTTCTTTGCTGGTGAAAGCCAGGTGCCAAGGGAAGGTTTCAGCAGAGACAAGAGGGTGGGAAGGGAATATTAAAGCACACAGGTAAATCTGCGTGGGAGCACAGTGAGAGTCCCATATCAGCTGAGACAGGGCTCAAACACTGCGAGCTGCTCCTCTCTGGTCTTGGTTCCTCTGGCAATAACATGTACTTTTCCTCCTCTTGTTGCTTTTCTGCACCACACCTCTGAGCACCAAACCTGCATTAAAACTGCAAAAACCCAGAGCAGGATGACAGTAGATAGGAGGACAATCTGTGCAAGTGACAGAAGAAAGAGACGAAATGACTCTCCCAGTCCTCTCCCAGCCAGGTCCTCTGTCTGGCCTGGCCTTCCACTTCTGACATTTTCTTGTTAACACTTTCCAAATAGTAGCTCCATCTTTTTTTTTAATGCTGTTACAGTACAAAGAAAGGTCAGACAATTCCTACACTGGGAAAAATTTAATAAGCTGGGCACTCCCGACCCCTTGCCTTCAAGCCTCTGTTTTGAGAACTCATGAGCTGCCAAACAGAATTTTAATCTGAAACGTTCACCTTTGTAGGAAGGAAACCACAAAACTATTGAGACATTTCAGAGGCCAAAGAAAATATTTCCCATCACTTACAAGAACCTAAAGCAAAAAGGAACGGGAGCACCCATTCAAGCACAGTAAAAATGCCTACAGTGCATCCCTACACCAAGCCACCTCTTGACTTACTGATCTCATGGAATCAGACAGCTTCTCCAGACAGCTCCTCTTCAGCAACACCACCACATTTTTGAAGCCTTGTTGCACTGATTGCTTTAGATTTCTCCTTATGCAGACCTGTTTTCAGCATTGCACGGCAGAAGTGAGCTGTGCAAGCAGGCTGAGAGCAGATTTAAACAGTGCTGGACAAAGAGGACTTGAGGGTTGGGTTGCTTGGGTTTTTTTAACCTCCAAGAAATTAAAAGCCACGTAGAGGTGCCACGATAACAAACAAACTAATTCTGTTTGCACTCTTGGTACAATGGGAGGATAAAGAGCATGATGGCCAGGAAGAATGTCACATGCGAGAACGATATGAAGCTGACACAAAAGGAGAAGGCAATTATGCCCCACGCTATTTGACTCCGTTTATTACTGCTGGTCTGCGAGCCAGCGGGTGGTTCTGCTTCACAGAACAAGCAGAACGCTTCATTCCCCCTTTCAAATCAGTGTTTTTCCAGGACGCCTCTGTTTCAAATAAATATCTGCTCAAGTGACACTAAACTCTGCAGAAGACTACCTATAAATGGGTACTATTATATGTTTCTAGTCAAGTAAACATCCCTGGCAAGCAATGGACACAGAGCTGGACCCAAGCTTTGGAGAATACAGAAGAGGAAAGAAAGGAAGAAAGCATAAAAAATAAGAAGGCATGTTTTTCTCTCTTGCTCCTTCTCAAACAAACCCTCCTATCAAGCATTTTTTGTGTTATGGAGCCAACACAGCAAAATTTGGAGACTAAAGTTAGATTCTGTGCATTAGCTGGACAGTCAGCTTGCTTCTGATGGCAAGTCTGTGTGTAAGTAGTGAAGAAGTCAGAAACAACACCAGCTTGCTTTTCATATTCAAGTAAAAATGGCAAAGCTGGCCTTGAAAGAAAAACAAAAAGGACCCAAATTTCTTATGCTGCCTAGATTTTATAGGTGATTATGGTGAGGAATAACAGCCACACTGGTGAATGATAATTATTGGCTTCTACGGGCCACCTTCCTGAAGGTTTTTTCCAGACCCATTCCTTTTGCAAAGATATAGCCTCAGCACGAGCAGCACCCTGTTCCAGACAGCAGCAGGGGTGGAAAGCAAAAGGGATTTCAAAGCAAGAGCCATAACAGGATTGTAGAAAATAGCCAGAATAAGAAAAGGCACAAGTAAGCGATGTTTTCTAAAACATCTCTCTAGCTGCCTAAGAGACACTGAGGACCCCAGAAGTAAAAATGACCTTACTTTCTTATTTTCAGCTCCATCAGTTCTAGAGCAACCCACGCAGTTGACGTTTCCCCAGCTTTGCTGCAGCAAACAAGAGGTGGTGCAAGGAGGATGTTCTGTTCTCTCTCAGAGACATTTTTTTGAAGCTGAAATCCAACCCATTACATCCCTACCTCTAGCATTTCCTCATTTTATCAAAAGCCCAGCTGCACTGTAGCTCCCAAACACCAGCTGAGTTAAAAGCCTCTTAATTAGAAGAGCTGGGAGCCTGACATGGACAAAAGTCTGAAAGGATTTCACTCGTGTAAAAGACCAAGCCCATTAATTCAATGTTCAGAGCAGGAAGTCTCTTGTCCAAGCTGCTTCAAGTGGCTTCAAGCCAGATGTGGCTTTTTCAATGGTGAGACAGCACTTGTAGAGGAACAAAGCAGCAAACAAGAGAGAGCCCCAGCAAGCAAAATACAAAATACTCTGATGGACTTCTCTCCCAGAAGCCTGTGACTGAGAAGTTCTTCCTCTCTATCCCTGTTTGTAAGGGCACTGCATGGTGCAGGTGGGGCACAAAGCAGATCTCAGTCTAACAAGTGCTGTCATACCTTCCCAGGTCATCACTGCAAAGTCCTGGGACAGCAGCTTCATCAGCACGATGCACAGCCTCACAGACGGACCACTTTGAAAGAGGCTGAGGTCACTGGAGTACCACAACTGTGGACTGGTATCCAAAAGTGAGGCAAGCAGAGCTGGCTTAAGTGCAGAAAGATCAGCTTGGGAAGAACCACGCTTGCCTAACACAAGGGGCAAAGGCAGAGAAGATATGTACAGGCAGCTAATGCTTTTGGTCAGGCATACCTGCCAGGCTCTGCCAGAGAGATGAAGTCAAGCCACCTCCAGTGACAAAGCCAGTGGTTGTTACCAAAACTTCTTGTCAGGATTAGTTTTTCCAGGTGCCTTCTGGCGGGAAAAGGTAGTTTTTCAGTCGCCATCAGTAAGAATTAATTTCCACACCTAACCTGGAGTCAGGACAATCTCTACATTTTGAGCTGTTGATTTCCATCATAAAAAGGTGTGCAGTGGGTCACAGCAGAGTCTGTCTAGCCCAGTATCGTGCCCTCAACAGTGGCTGTGAATGGCTGATGAAGGAAGAGTTACAGCAGGGCAAGCAAAGAGAAGACTTCCCTAAAGACATCTGCCAACTACTAGCCACTGTCAACCTGGGGCAGTTCCTGAGCCACACGGTTCCTTCCTTATCTTCCAAGACATTTGTCCAGCCTTCCATTGAAACTGTATGAAAACATTCACTGTTCCCATGAACATGCTGACAGAAACAGGGTGCCTGCTGCAGCCAGTGAGTGCTGACAAAGCTTCATGGGACTATTTTTGGGGTAGACAGTTTGACCAGCATCAACTCCACAAGAGATGGAGTCCCAGCTGCAGTTCAAATGAGTTCTCAGCCACCTTGACCTCTGGGAACTTGGTTGGAGACCAGAAACTCCCTTCCCAGGGCCTGGAAGATCTAATAGGAAGACGGAAGTGCCAGGGATCTAGGGGGCTCCAATAAAACATGCTCCAATCGCCCTGGTGTGTAACATTCTTCTTGAGCCCTGTCTTCCCCCACCCCATGGGTTTGTCTGCCTATGCTCAAGGTCAGCTCTGATACTGCACAGTTCAGGTCTGGGCAGTGTCCAACACCTGGAAAACCTGATACAGAGCTATGGATTACACCAGGTAACTCCTGCCATAGTATGTGCTGGGGCTTAGCAAGCAAAAATTCACCTGCTCCTGCAAGACAACTTTCCCAGAGCCTGGAAAGCAAATACAGGTCTTCTCAGACACAGCACAGAACAGGAAATTGCCTGCCACAAAGACAGCTAGCACCAGCTCTCGTATTTCTACACTGAGGAAACTCAAACCAGTTTTACGTGACTATTTTAACTACCTGAGGCATAAACTGAGGTTTGTCCTGTGCAAAGCTGGGGCAGAAAGTCAGCTGGATCCCATGGGCTTGGCATTCTTCGGGGAAATCATAAGACTTGAATTTTAATCCTGACTCAGCTGGCCATATGGCCCTGGCTAAGTCATGTCACCTGCCTATGCCTATAGACTGTCAGCTCCTCCAGTTTGGTTCCTGATGCTTGTGACAGCTGGCACTTTAAGACTCAGTAGCTGGAGACTGATAATTACATGTGAAACTCAAGCATCAAAATAGTTTCAAAGTCTCGAAGATGAAGAATGAAAAACTTGAACATAGAAACTGCAAATTTCAACAAACAGAAGAAAAGACCCAAGTTGCTTTTCCTGGAAAAGGGAGGTCCTACTTTCAAGGTAGCACTACAAGGTCATCATTTCCAATTTATTGTCTCAAAAAGCTGCTTCTTGTAGCCGTAAGCAGTGTTAAAGAGGTACAGGAAAGTCACGGATAAAATGCTATCAACAGCCAAGCCCTTATCTAGGTGACCCTGACCACCATAAGCACATGACAACTTTGGGGTGCTATTTTTTATTTGTTTTTTCCACAGCCCTATGACAAGGAGGAAAGGAAAGTGAGGAGTGCAGCCAAATTTCCACAGCTGGTCCTTAGATGACCCTCGTCACTGCAGGGCATTGTGCACACACTGAATGCGCAGCATTCCTAGCAGTCGTCACCAGTGCAAGACAATGAATCAACAGTTAACGAAGGAGGGAAAAACTAAGCACAACTGGCTAAGTGGCTTATCCAGGATTACAGAACAAGGCCAGTGCTTGGGTTGTGTAGAGGGAACCTATAAGGGAAAACAGATTTCTGCTTTCCTGTACCACTGAAATTTTGGTGACAGAGTGGCAGAAGGGAATATTAAAGAAGAATCGTTATAGGCACAGGGTAGGTGTCCAAGGTGTACCACAGACTAAAGCGCTCACATACTTGCTGGGAGGTTTCCAAAAGACATCCTCCTGTATCTCCGCCTAAGACAATATTATTAGAAACAACAAAACCACCCCCATACTAAAGCTAAATATTTAAGCCATTTATTTAAACAAATCAGAAGAACACACACCCTTTCCTTTCTACTTCTGATGCAGGAAAATAAGTCTTGCAACCTCAAAGGAAGGAATTCACCAGGTGTTTAGGTCACATTAATCACGCTCCTGGTGCATACGCTGGACGAGACAGGTTTGATCCCACACATGAGAAGATATTACACAAAGAGGAGATGAAGGGCTGGGTAAGGGATCACTGCAGCAGAAGCCTGTTGCCTCAGCAAATGACAAATGCACAACAAAAGCAGGCCAAGATGCAGTAGGTACAAAGCATTTGTTGCTTAGTCATGGAATGGAAGCATCACTCAGGAGCAGGTGAGCAACAGGTAAGTTCTACAAGAAAAGGGCAATAAAATCTTCACAGGTCCTTATTCCATTTTATATCAAGCATATGCCGCTTGCTCTGTTTGTTCTACCTACCTTTTGCTCCCAAGGTTTCTAAAGCTAGCAGTTGCTATAAAAAGGGCTTGTTGTAGGTCACAGTCACACCTACATGTCCCAGATTTTACAGTACTATGAGATTCAGTGATCAAATGTACGTATTTACAATGATTATCCTAGCTGCAGGCAAAAAGCACATATACACTGACAAAAATCACAGCCGTGCAAAACTGACCAGGTGAAGGCAGAGCAGAGATCTTGCCAGGGAAAGACACTGACCCCTGTGGCAAACTGGCTTCCACAGATACTGAATTTCCAAAAGCTGCCCAGAGGAACTGGGTACCCACTTGATCAAAATTGTTTTAAAAGGCTCTGCCAAGGCTCAGCCTGAAAAGGCTGGAAGAAAGGCAATAAGAAAGTAGTTATTTCTCTAGTGTACTTTGTTCAAAATCAATTTTGCTCTTTCCCTTCTCTAGGAAGTTTGTTTCCGTTGTTTGGAATTTGTTTGGGTGGTTGTTGGGTTCTCCCTTCCCAAAGGGAATGGCAGGAAAAGAAATACACTGAAAAATGAGAAAAACATCATTGTTTTGTGAAAGTTTTTTTCTTTAAAAAAACCTAAGAAACCCATACACACCCTAGGCAGAAAGTCTGAAATCAGGTGTTCATATCTAGAGCTACACTTTACTCTCTCTCTTTTAATTGCCTGCACTTGACTGTATCCCTTTAAGGAAACAGGAACAAATCCAGGAACCTTTGTGTTGTTTATTCAGCAGGGGGTTAGCCCAGCCTGATAGCCCTGAGCTAACCCGTGCTGCAGTATCTTGAATGACTTCATCATGGGATATGCCAGTATGACACGAGGTATATCCCAGAAACACTGACAGGTTCAAGAGCCCTCATTTTTCTGAAGAGCAACTTAAAAAGAGGCTCTGCTGCAATTCACCATTTCCCACACCAACGCTCATCAAAGAGGAATTTACCATTATCAACTTCTTGATCTTTGCTAAAAAAATTTGCCATGGGGAAAGTTGCTTGATTCAGACTCTATGCTCATATCACCAAGCAACCTGAGAGTGGTAACGGTTCTCTTTTTCCATTTCAAGAGGTGAACAAATAAGCTTCTTAAATCTGCACTCACTCATGCTTCCTGATTCAACAGCACAACAGAAACCACCGACCGTGCCAAGAAGTCTGCAACACAGATAGGTATCTACAACATCCCAAAACAACATCCTTCACCCCAGAAATTGCCACGAATCCTCCATCACTCCCTCATGCTGCTCCCCAGCTTTGGCATCGCCAGCCAGTGGCATTTTGCAGCTCTCTCACACTGGCACAGCATTGGCACTGCAAGCAGTGAGGGAGAGTGTTTGCACTGGAACCTCTCCTACTAACTGGGGTTTTGGCTTTGTTGGGCTGTTTTGCTTCAGGATTGGAGAGAGAAAGCATCAGTTTTTCCTCTAATAATATTTGGGCCAAGAGTTAATTCTCAGCAATTAAAAACAAAATCCAAACCACATTTTTTCCATAAACAGCTAATGGTCTTGGATCTGTCACTGTAACTAGCACACAGCTGATTTTTCAGAAAATAAAGAGCATGCCTGCAATAAGACATGACAAATAACAACAGCTAGTTTAAAAACAAGTCATTTTCATTAATTCCTTTACTTTATAAAGGCTTACAGGTTTTCTGAAACTTTTCCTTAAAGAGACAGAATAGAACATTGCATCACATAAGGATTCATCTTATATACTGCAGCATTAGCTGAACACCACTAACAGTGCTGTGAAGTTGGAGGTAGATGCTGCTTGGAGTTCAGCAATCAGAAATTACGATCATGCCTAACACCAAGCATGTTGACCACAGAGTATGTGCCCTGCAGGTGATACCTACGGACCAGGCAGGTAGGCAGGAGGCAAACAAACTTTATTTGCCAGCCCAGATGTGGGAAAAAGAGGACAGAACAGGACTTTGCGCTTGACATCAGATACACTGGATCATTTCTGATTGAAAGCAAAAACTGAACACTGGGAGCCCAGGCTAAGGAGATCCCTGCTCTCTTCTACTCCTCTTTTCCAGGGGTTGTTGAGGGAGGTAGGAATGCCCCATAAGGAAGATAAGATCCAAGCCTAAGCTGGCATTTAAAGCTCCTCAGGAAATGACATCGATCCAGGGCAGATCCTCAGCTTGTTTAATGGAACATGAGTGGCAATTCCCTCCTGCCTTATGTGCCCCTTTAGAGAAGGGAGCACTTGCACGCACAGCAGGTTGTACCAGAGACAACCAGAAGTCAGCACCCTTCTGCTGGGCTCACGCCACCAGTTACTGAACAGCTAAGGTGTCACCAAGGGAAAAAGGACCTTGGCTGCTGCAGCTCAGCAGGGACACATCAGGAGAAACACTGCTGAGGAGACTCCTTTCACACCCTGCAAGCAGCAGAGGCACCGGGTACATGAGGCTCTGCCCCAGCCCTCAGGAAAGCAACCACGCTTGGTGTCCTGCAGACAAAAATTCAGGCTGAAAGCAGGCACACCTCAGTCCTGTGCTGATGGAGGGCCAGACACACCTCATCAGTGTTCTTGAAGTACTTTAAAGGCAAAATTATGCAGAAACAGCCTTTTGTTTAATAAATGGATAAAAGATTCTAAAGGATACACAAAGCTTCAAATGCTAAAATTTGGGGGTTGTGGGGTTGCCTGTGTAACCAATTCCTGAATGGCAGAGATAGTGAAGAATTGTCCCCAGTCACCGCCTTCTTTATGAAAAGAATCCAGAAGCCTCAGATTAGGCTGGTGATGGCATTTGCACATCAAACAAGAGAAAGCACTTCTCTACAAACCCTTGAAGTGTGGGACTTACTGACATGAGATGCTAAGGATGTCACAGGCATTCATGAGCTGAAGAAGTGGCTGTTTGATTCTGCTCTGAGTTTGTCCATGAAGGACTATTACACAAAATAGCTGTTTTGGTGAAAATTTTCTGATTCACAAATAGCAAAAAGAGTGTCCTAGGACAGTATCATCCCATTTTTATGCTGGGAAGATGAGGGTACCTGCCATTAGCTGCTGTAGGAGACATGGGGTTGGTTCAGCCTGGCTGTTCCTCAGCATGAATAGAGGCTGCTCTGTCATCTGCAGAAACCCCCCCTCAAAGTACACAGAATCTTTGACCAGAATGACCACAGCATTTGCTGCATTTTTACCAGCAACAGTCCTCTGAACTGGACTTGGGACTCCAACAGCTGAAGGCCAGGCTTCTCCCCAGAGCTGTCATGGCCATCATGGGTACTGACACTGACTCAGTTCTTCCTTTGAGTCCTCAGATTCTAGCCACCTATGTCATACCAGAACAAAGATTTTCCTTTCCAATAAGAAGCTGAATCCCGCCATGACAGCCTCACACCTTGTCTCACACCCAGGATCCCTCCTGGGCTGCTGTTACCTATGCACACTCACCCAGCAGAGTCACTGTTTAAGTCAGTCACCCTCTCTAGGCTTTTGAGTAGTTCTCACCTCTGTTGTAAGAGAGAGAAACAACTGGCATTGCTTCATGGAGGATGAACTTTCTGCCACCCAGCCTCAGGATGCTGAACAAGAAAAGCGTTCATGGCTTCCTCCAGGTGATTCCCAATCTTGTTCTGCCACTTCTTCATTAAATTTCCCAACAGCAACCCACTGACTTGAGCTCAAGCCCCTCCTGGCCAGCTGCAAGTTTTCCTCAGCCACTTCAGTGCCCTCTTTGTGCAAAGGCTAAAGATCCCATGACAATGCCATCTCACCTGGAGTACCACAGGTATAAGCTCAGAGAAGTGTGCAAGAGCCTCACCTTTGTTGATCAAGATCCTTTGTCTTGAAATCAGCCTCACACAAACAGAAATTCATAGCCTTATGTTATCCTCAGATTGCTCCCCCAGCATGCACAGGCACAGATGAAATATCAAACCACAACATCAGACTGCCCAATCCTTTTCTCGTCTCCCCTTTCAAGGGAGAAACTTATTTTTGGTAAAACATTCACACTGTTTACTGAATACATGTGGTAAATAGTGATTTCTCCTCCAGCTGAGCCAGCAAGCTCTCTGCAGCACCTGAAACCTCCTTACCCCGAGGGCTGGATACAACTGCAGGGGGATGCAAGAAGTTCAAGCATCTTTCCCTCATCCCAAGAAATTCCCCTCCAATATTTTGAGAACTGGACACCACTGTCTCACCCCCCATAATATTTTCTAGGCTACATGTTAGCAATGGGATCAGCGGAAAAAGCTTTACCTCACTATTCTGAACCTGCAAGATGCACTTAAAAAACAGAAAAGGTTTGCAAATATTAACAAGCAGGAATGAGTATGGAAAGGATTTCTAGGCACCACAGCTCTCTGTACAAGCGTCTCTCTGACTGATGCTGTATTGGTTTTGCCCAGGAGGGATGCATGGACAGTTTGACCTTTCTGCAAATGTTGTTAAAACAACAAACAGAGCTGAGGCAGGTGGGTGAAGCCAATTTCCAGGAAGATGGTTAACCCATTCTCCACCTCCCAGAGAGGAAAATTGCGCTGTGCGCAGGTGCATGACACTTGATTACCTCTCACCTCTCGATCTACTTGCCAAGAGTGGGTATAAAGGTAAAAATTCACTCCTTCCTGTAAGCTAAGGAGGTGTTGGCTGTGCTGTGCAAAACACCGTTCCTGAAATACCAGTGTAACCTATGCACTGGAAAAGGGTGAAGTCCATGCCCTGAGTAGAGTCACCTCTTGGCTGTCAGACCACTGAGGGGAACACAGGTAAAGTCTTGAATCCAAATACCACCACTCCCCATCCCAAAAGAAGAAAGGATCGGTCTGAATGCACAAGAATTCCAGGATCTAGTAGAAGATATCGGAAATACCCTCTCCTCATTCAGAGGGGACAATCACAACAAAATACTAACAGCCTCAGACTTCTACAAGACAGAAAACTAGAGAATGTTTTGAGCAGCCACGAGCCTTGAACTGCTCCTCCACAAAGCAGGGTAACACTGGCACCTGAAGGGCACCTGTTCCTGGCATACCAGGCACAGCTTAGTGCAAAGAGCAACCAGAGCAAGGAACAGCATGTGAAGCAAAGTTGGGAGCAGATGCCATTTTTGTTGAACATGTACAACTCCTCTGGGAAAAGCAAAATCACTGGAGCGGGGTTGGGGGGATATTCCTCTCTTTAACAAAAGCTGCCACTGAGTCAGAAGCCCACAGCAGGAACAATGATTTGGGATTAACAAAAAGGAGTGGAAGGGAATAGCGGAATAGGTATGCTTATGAGAGATAGTGGGAAATTTCCTGCCAAATGCTTTTACAGAAAAATTTCTAGTTGTCTTCAGAAAGCACGCAGCAGCAAAATTTTAGTTTTTATTCTGACCAGCTCAAGACATCTATTTCTTAAGAAAATATCACAATCTCACACATTCTAATATTCAGCTATTACTCCAAATCAGCAGTTTCCCAAATCAGTAAGTCACTAGGATCAGTTAAGCATCTTGCAGAACCACATCAGAACCGAGAGCAAGTTTCTTCAGTTCAACATTTGCAAAGACCTCAAGCGATCCAAACCGAAGCATTAATTAATTAAGCATCCCCAGCTCCTGAAAACCAATCAGTAAATTTTCCTTCCTCTGTCACAGGAATAACAACTGGTTTCTGCAGTGATATACAAATGCCACTGCACTCAGTGAGCTCCACTCTGCTGCTTTAGAGCAAAAGCAGGAAGTCGGAACAGAAAATTCCTAAGGAGAAACTCTGCTGAGACACAGCAACTCACAAACTTGTCCAGACTTCCTGCTAAAATAATTCTTTGTGCAAATGAGAGAGGATTTCTTCCCTCCCCTCCACCCCATTTAGTCTCTCTGCAGGTGTCCCCAAATACCTCGAGCAGCAGGACAGTGTTGCTCCCCTTCCCTGGAAGCGGCAGTATATTCCACAGCAAAAAGCTAGCGGGGAAGGAACACCGCCACTGTAAATAGAGGATCAGAGCCGGTCCAAGCCAGGAGGTGTGGTTTGCACCGCTCCCTACGCATCTCAGCCCCTTTCCAACACAGCCTAGTAGCTCTCAGGTCAGAAGGCAGCACAAGAAAACCTGCCCTTGAGCTTCCGAGGTAAATTCCTTGTAATCCTGCCTTGCACACAGCTGCGAAGGAGAAGGGCTGGTTTCTGAGCTGCCTTAGGCAAGAGGTGAAAAAGAGGTAGGAAAGCAGATGATCCCTCATCTCACATTGAACTTACCTTCCCTGAGAAACTCTAGCTGTGCTTGTGCTTAGCTTGCTGCCTTCCTCCCAGCCGATTCCCACCAGTCAAGGGCTGGAAACTACCCCTGTGAATCCTGCATCAAGTTTAACTCCACTTTTTATGGAGGCTGGCGACCTGTTCCACAAAGAGAAGCACAGAGAACTCAAGAAAAGAAAAAAGCAGAGCATAAGATGACAGGGAAAGGAGCATGTTTCCAAAGCATCATAAAACACACACCAGGGGTGAGGTGCACATCCCAGGACTGTCTCACTAAAGCAGCCAGAGATGCCGCTCTCTCTCCTGCCACTGACCAGAGCACCACTGTATCCCACAGCATCCCCAAAAGGAAGCAAAGCCCTCCCAGCCTGCTGAGAGCTGGAGATGCTGATGGGGATTTGTTGCTCAGTGGTAGCTCCAGAGTCTCCAGGCAGCACGAAGATGCTCTGAGCTGTGTCAGCTCCCACTAGTTAAGCCTGAGGTCTTCTTAGGAAAGGTGACAAAGGAAAGGAAAAAAAGAGAGTGCTGAGACCCTGGCAGCCTGGCTCTTCATCACCTGATATGGTTTTGTGCCCTTTTCTCACCCCTACCCCAAATGCCTCTTTTGCCCAGAAAACAAGCTTTGCCATAGAAGTCACGAGCAGGCAAGCCCACCCTCTACAGAGAGGAAAACTCCCTCTTCCACCAGTTCCCACTAAGACTCCAACTGGTGTCTGAACAGCAGAGACCTCATCAACCTGCAAAGAGAGGAGCTCCAAACAGCCCCATTCTCCCAGCAACAAGCAAATGGGACCTGCAGAAGGCAAAGGTAAAGACGGGTCCTTCCCTATTATTTTAAGATGGTTATTTCAAAACCCAGACTAAAAAATGGACATGAAGCCTACTACAATCACGATTGTCTTTACTAGAGGTTTAACACGGCCAGAGAGCTCCCCTGAGCCACCTGGGAGGGCTCTGTGCTAGCAGAGGGCAGCTCTGCTCCACTCAGACCAGAATGATCACATCTCCATTCCTCACAGGCTCAGCTTTGCCTCAGCTGCAGGACCCCAAATCCCCTGGGGCAGGCTCTAACAGTGCAGCTGTGGCAAAAAACCCCATAAAAGCAAACAAACCCATACCAAGTGAGGTATCTGCCTCCAAGCAGGAGAGTTTACTCAACATTTTGTTCACCATTGCTGCAGAAGTCTTGCTTCACACTGACCCATGGTCTTGGCTGGGATGCTGCTAGAACAGCACAAAAAAGGGAGCAAACTGCTTTCCTTCACCTTGCACCCTGTCCTGTCTCTAATCTCCTCCTGGGGTTGTTTTAAAGGTTCTCTTAGTACTGACCACAACAAAAAGGCTTATAAAACACACAAAAAAACCCCCAAAACACCACACTTTGGAGGCACATTAATGAATCCTTAGCGTTACATGGATAAAGGTCAGGAAATACAAAAAGTTATGGTTCCCATAGTAATGCTAATTCAACCATACTGCACATCCTGTGTATTTAGTGGTTGAAAAGAAAAAGGCTTCATCTACCAATGCTTAAAAGGTTTTTGATTTAGTAAAGATGCTTGAATACCACCCCCCACACGCAACATTTATTGTTCAGAGCAGTGAATTTTCAGATCGAATTGGATTAAGCCAATCTAAGCATCACCACAGCTCCCCATATCTAGGGCAATAGCAAGAGCTCTCAAGCATGATTACAGACTGAACATTATTTGCCCAACCTGAATAGAGGAAAGGGACTCAGGCGTCAGAGTGGCTTGAGTCACAAAATCTCAGTCGGCGCAGATTCTGCACTTGGATGCAGCAGGGACTTGGTAAGGAGAGAGGGGAGACAATAACCAGCCAAGCCCCCCACACCCATAACTAGCAGGTGTTAATCCATTCCTATAAAGACTCATTTATTTGATGCCAACAGCTTGATATATCCTGCCTGGTGTCCCACCTCACAAGTCTGGGAACAGGTGAACTACAGCCATGCTGACCTTCTTCCGGCACAAATCCATGTATTGCTCTGCTCTCCCAGCTCCTGAAGTCTCATCTCCATGTTTGCATAAAGCCCACACCACTCTTGGAGAGGGAACAGCTACAAGTGGTCTATTTGCATTTAGCGGCTCTGAGTGAGCAACCCGATTTGCATAGGAAGCGAAAGACTCCTTGTGCCATAGGAAATCCATTAAATCAAAGGGGTTTGAGCACCTCTGCTGAAGCAGAGGATTACCCCTCTGGCTACATGTCTGGGAGAAAGGAAAGGTAGAGCAGGCATCTTGCAAACTCCTTAAAGAGAAAAAGAGGGTTAAGGAAGAATGAAGGCAGCTCTCAAGCACAGGAGCAAAGTGTGCAATGGAAGAAACATACATTTGTGGGGGCACCCACATGTCCTTTCTCCCTCCACTAAATCTGAAATTTTTTCCTAGTTCCCATGATCTCAGACAGAAGGCCACAGTTCAGGACAACATATACCTCAGAACTTCAAAAACCAAAGGAGAAGAGAGAGACACTCCTGCTGCAGAGGTTCTCAGCCCTGCTAAACACCAAGGCACCCACACAGCCCTGCTCGGAGGGCACTGAGCTGATGGAGCTGCCACGGAGCAACACCCACACCAGAGCCTGCAGCAAGACACGGGCACAGGGACACAAAGCAGAAGTCCTTCTGCCCACAGGGTTACTGGGTGGCTGTTCCTTCACTCACACCCCTCAGGCCCTTGCACTCACCTTCCCTGTTGGGCTCCAGCATCAAGTCTCCACGTTTTAAAGAGGCTTTGCCACCCTCCCCGCAGCTGAAGAGCCTGGCTATTCCTCTGAGCTGCACAAATTCCAGTCAGCATCTAGCCACACCTGCCAAGGGCAACGACGTTTTGGTCATGCTTTATCTTATCTAAGCAACAATGACGCTTGTCTTTCTTCTTGGGCAAAGCTCAGCAGCTTGGCACCTGCCGAGGAGGGGAGCTGGGCAGGGGCCAGGAGCTTCAGCCTGCAGCAATTCACCCAAAAGCAGGATGGCTCTGCTGGCCTGCCTGTCCCATCCCAAAAAATGGGTCTTTAGTCCACAAACTAGGGCTGAGGGGAAAATAAGACTCAGCAATATTTACACTTCTCGTCTCACCTTCAGCTCAGGTGCTGGCACAGGCACACATCTCACCTTCCCCAGACACAATACAGCCCCACCAGTCCTTGCCAATAGACTAAGCAGTATTTTACAGGGAGCCAGACCACTTGTCTGGAGAGAAGACTTCAACATCTGTCATGCTGTCAACCTATAAGTCACCTCCATCTTCAGTTCCCAGCTGGAGAGGAGCTTGGCTTCCTCCTCTTCATTTTCCAGAGGGGAGAAGAGGGGAAACTGAGGCAGATGAAAGCATTACTCTTACTCACAGATGTTATGCTGAATGGAGAGGAATTCAGCTACTGTAACAGTGAGGGCCACCAAGTTTCTGTAGGATGTGTTAGATCTGCTTCCCTGCACTTGCACCTCTGCCCAGCTGCCACCATGCTCAGCCAAGGGTTTACAGCTACCCTGCAAGCTTGCTGTCTCCTTTTCCAGAGGCTGGACTCACCTAGCTATGTCCAAACATAGCTGAAATTTTTCCAAAAGGTTTGCTTTCCACAGCCTAAATGACATATTTAGACATTCTGCAATTTTATTTTTAACACCACACAGCTACCAGTTCTACTCCTCCAAAGGTCTGCAGATAGCCTGCCTGTTTTTCACTGGAAAAGCTGGAGGTAGGAAGCAATAAACAGGTAGGTACGTTACCTTTATTGCACATTTACAGTAATTAGGCTTTTTTCAAGCCTTCAGTGCCCTGCTTTACTTCCATCCAGCACATGTGTTAAAGGCTAATTCTCTCAAAAAGCTGTAGGATAGGTCTTCAGAGCTTTCCCCTTATTCATAGTCTCATCTCTCCCGAAACACAGGTTGCCTCAGCCTGGGATACATCACCTGATGTGAGCAGGGACACCTTTGCATCTGGCCAGGATCTTACCAACAACACAAATTCAAGCCAGCCCCAAGTCCACACAGTGCTGGACCACCACAGCAAATCTCAGGAGATTCACAGCTCCCAGGCACATTTTCTGAGCTCTCCTGCCATCCCCAGAACAACACAAACCTTTCCTGCAGGGCTTTCAGGTATGTGTAATCCTCAGACATCCTGCTGAACCAGGCAGGCCCTTCCACATAGATGTGGCCAGGAACTGGTGCAGAAGAGTGAGACAAAGTCTCGTAGCAGCAGAGATTGAAGGTACAGAAGCAGAGGCAAGAGCTCCTCCTTCAGATGACATCTCTGCTAAATTAACTGCAATCACACACTCCACTGGATAGAAAGCAGGGGTGTTACAAACCTCCTTGCTCTCACTCTTTTTACTTGACAGATTTTCCTCCAGTTATGCCAAGCAGATAAGAACACTGTGCCCTTCCAAAGCATTGCACCATACCTCATTTCCTCCAAAACAAACCTACGATTAAAGCCGCAGTCTCTGAGAGCACAAGGCAGTATTTGTTGCTGCTGTAGTGCTCTGTCACACAAGGTTAAGAGAAAAATACTTGGTTAAAAAGTTCGCAGGGCTTCCCAATCACATTACCCCAACCTGAACTAAGCAAAGGAAAGCCCACCATGGCTCCAGACTTCATTTGAAAGTCCACAGTGCCACAACCCACCCACAACACACGACGACTTTTGGTGTTGTTTTCTCCCAAAGCTCACGATATTTGTTATTCCTCTCGAGGCACCTAGGTCCTGCAGTCAGGTGAAATACTGAGATTCAAGCATTCCTGGCAGCTTATACAGACATGCAGAAATATCTAAGACAATCAGAAATCAGCAGGAGAAAGCAAATTAAGAACATGATTTTAAAAAAAAAAAATTTATGTCCTTTCTTGGTTTTTTTTTTTTTTTTTTAATGTGTGGCTGATGGTATTTAAAAGCTTAGGGTTGGCAAACCTTTTGAACGTGTGGCCAGAGGAGAGCACGTGGTGCTCCCTGCCACAGCAGAAGTACATGGGAATACTTAGTAGATCCACCCAGTGCTCCTTGCACAGCTACAGAGGTGAGGTTTGCTTAGCAAAATGTGCACTAGGGCCAAGCAGAGGGAAATCCTTCTCAGCATCAGCCAAGAAATTAAAGGCTCGGGCCGCAGGATGCAGAAAAGAGAACATTGCTAGGAAAATATTAAGAGGGTCAATCAGGACATCCATAGCACCTCCCTTTCAAGCTGCTGGGCTACGGGTACCTCCAAGGATACACAGTGACAAAGGACAGAAACTCGTACTACTCGTTGCAATTCTGCTCTTCTGGTAGGACAACAAATGAATCATGAGAGATTCAGACGTACAGAGTAAACCAAGGTACCAAATTGGTACAGAGTAAACCAAGGATTTCCACCTCAGACTTTGTGTGGACAGCAAGCCAAGGCATCTGGCAGGAACGAGGGAGACGCTGCCCCACTCAGTGGAAGATGACACATTTGCTACAGCTGAAGTTTCTTGTCACCGTCCTTAAATCCAAGACAAGCTCCTGCAAGCAGGGGAGGAGAGGAGGGAGGATTCAGTCCCCCGAGCAGCCTTATGAAACCAAAAAGATTTAGACAGTGAGTAGCTGCATTATGGAAACCAAACCTAGTTTGCTGTACAGAAGGATTGATCTCCTTAAAGCTCTCTGACCATGAAGAACATTGTGCATGGAGCGGAGTCCATGTGATTTCTGTTGCTGTCAATTGTCCTCATCCCATTAGTTTATTTTCTGAGGCTGCCTGGCAAAGTCACGAGGAACAGCAGTTCCCCAGCACTGTCTGCGTGCTGCTAAAGACAGCCCCACGTGGAGCCCTCCCTTGCAATACCATCTTCAGACCAGTAGACAGGAGGCTCTTGATTCATCAGATGCCTCAAATTGAGGTGTGGGGGAGAAATTTTCCTATCTGATGGTGACAAAACAACCAAGCCGACTTTCCAGTTGGATAGTCCATACTACCCACTGTAGCTTGCCACAAGAAGCCAAGAGAAGAGTGATGCTCCAGGGAATGAGAATATTTTTTGCTCAGCACAGTAGCTTCAGAGACATTTTATGCCATCTTATGAAGGATTCTAAAATTTTATATATCAGGCCTCACATCAGTCTCTGTGGAGCAGGGTGTCTTGGCAAAGAGAGGATTCTTCCACCCCAGCTCACTGCAGCTTTTCTAAACCTCCCCTGGACCACCTGAATTGGCCAGTTAAAGGACAGACTAAACTGATTATCCATTTGATCTAGAAAAGCAGTTTCCATAGCCCTAAGGAGATGTATACGTATGTACATTCATCTACATATAGCTACTTAGATGATGCTCAGAAATAAATGTAGCTCTAGAACATGAAAAATAAGATACAACTGCCCCTGAGCTTGCATAATGCAAAGCTAGAAATTAAGGTTTTCTGAGCCCCCTTTGATGCAGAACCATCAGAATAATCAAGAACTCAACCGGTCACGACTAAACAAGCAAGCTGTATTTGGATTATCCTGCCTCCTCAGGATATTCCTGAGCACAGCCGTCTCCCTGTGTCTGAGGCTGGCCTCTTTTCCCCTCAGCTGTTTTCAGGAAGTCCTACAGGAAGGACTTAGGTTCAACACACAAGTTCACCGAAGTGCATCCCATGTGCACAAGATATTAAAGAGAAAGACGCCGCAGCCTTAGGAGAAGGAAATCTCCGGTATTTTTTGCCTTCCAGAGAAGGAGAAGCAGCACCAACACAGCTGCCGTAGGAACCTGCAGCATCTTTATATAGTGCAGTGCCATCTGCACCTGGACCATGGCAAGAAAGAATATTCCCTGAACAAAGGATGTTGAAAGAAAGTAAAAGAGAAAATAACAAGGTCTCCACTCAGGTCCAACAAGAAAGACCAAAGTTCCGTGACCTCGTAACAAAGGAGCCTGCAGGCTTCACAGCGACAGAGGAGGAGAGAAGGCGAGAGAGGCAGCAGCTCCCCATCCCGGACCGCACCAGGGCAGTGCTCGCCGTGCCGTGGCACGGCCGCAGCTACGCCTCAGGAGCGCTGTGTGCGGGAGAAGGCAGCGTTGCACAGGAACGCGGATGCTCCGTACCCGGCCGTCACCGGGGAGGGACCTCCCACAGCTGGGGACGGGGCAGGTGTGTGGCTGTGGCCCGGCGAGGACCCCGCAGCGCTCCGCTCCCTCTCCCCACAGCCGCAGCGGAGGTGCGGGGGAGGCCGGCGAGGCCCTTCGCCGGGGCAGCCGCTCCCCGGCACCTCGGCTGCGGG
>VZTD01001645.1:643546-810095 GCA_013397725.1 Rhagologus leucostigma
AATGAGCGGGGCCGCGGGCGGGCGGCCGGCCGGGCCGAACCCGCCGGGCAGGCGGCAGCGAGAGCCGGGCCGGGCCCCTCCTGCCCCTCGGGATTAGCGGCACTACCCCCGCCCCGAGCCCCAGCAGCCTCGGGAGCTAGGAAAGCCCTCACCCAGCCCCGCTCGCGGCCACTCCCCTGGCGGAGCCGCAGACAGCGCCCGGGCGGCTTTATGGAAGGAGGACTCATTTTGCCGATTAACAGCACCGGGCTGGGGTTTTTTGTTAGTTTGCAGTCTATTAGAGGTTAAGAAAGCTGTTTGCTTTACCAGCTGCATCCTATAATGCTAATTACAGCACTTGTCCCCATCACGTGACAGCACATAAAGTCTCTTCCTAAAGTTTCCGGCTGTCAAAAGCCCGGACAAAGCGGAGCCCGAGCCCTGTAGCGTCCGCCAGACATGCGCAGCGCCAAACGGCCGAGCGGGGCTCTTGTCCCAGCTCCGGGCGATCGCCAGCGGCGATCCCGGCCGCGGCTCCGGGGCGGCCGTGCCCAGAGCCCTGGGCTGGCACCAAGTAAAGCCCCGGCTTTCCCACAACCCGAGGGCCGGTGGTTTCCACGTGCTCCAGCTGGAGAGTACCCAGGGCAGACCTCGGTGTCTGTCATAATCGGCAGACACACAACAGCCAGTATCATCTCTTGCAGCAGCTGGGAACCAGACTCTCGAGGGAGAGGGGTCAGTTTCTTCAAGAGATGGTCCGGTATTGGAGAAGTTTCAAATTTGTGAGTAACTTTTTACTAACCCTTTCACAGGTGCCAAACACCTGCTATTCCCACAAGAGGGTGCTTAATTCCTCCTGGCAGCCGGGGTCTACCACAAAGCTCCAAAAAACAGAGGCTAAGAGCACTTGGGGCATTTCAGCTTGAGTAAATCAGAACTGGACCAAAATGCACCCTTTTTCCACCTCTAGATCAATGCCCCCTTCACTGTGTACTGATGCATGTTTACCCTGAGAGGAATTTGAATGGGCTTGGGCCTAGCAAAACAAACCCACATCATACCGCACATCCAAAAAAAATTTAATAAACCTTTAAACAGCAAGACAAGCAGCCTACCACAGCCAGGTAAATATATTGAGAAAGTTTTTATTAGAAGATATATTTCTGCCAAAATAAATAGTTACATTTTCTTCAGCAAAACATTAGAAAATAGAAACAGGAGGAAAAAAAAGCATCAACAATTTAATACTGAACTTTTAAAGTGACTGTGAACACTACTTAGTGACATTGCCACGTAGATACATAACTTGTGTATGCTATTGCTGGTCTAGTTGCTGCTCTGACACCAGTAATTTCCACAGGACCTCCACACGTGTTTTGTGCTTGAGGGTCTTCTCAAACTCAGTGGCAGCAGTGGAGTCCCAGGACACACAAAGCTCAAAGAGCTGCTTTAGATGCTGTTTATAAGAACAAGAGAAAACCCCAGAAGAGAGAGGTATTTATTTCAAAGTTACATTTCCAAGTCTTCTGTTTGGAACTAGAGTTTCCTCCTCCCTGTGCAGGGCTGATGTGGTTCCGCAGAGTGAGACAGATACAGTTAGAGGCTGTCCTAGTGGACCTGCCTGGAAAAGGAGCAATGTCCCACTGGAAGGCAAGAGGAAGGAGGGAGAGGAGAAGGAGTCCTGCTGCACTCAGAAAGGCAGACACCCAAGGGACAGGAGGCCAGAGCCCACTGTAAAGGCACAGCGTGTGTTTGGCACAAACAAGCTGGCTGATGTGGCAGCCAGGTGAGGTGGTCCATTCTCTCACTGATTTAAGGAAAAGACAGAAAAAGCTTGACAAAACTGTTGGCAAGGCCCTCTGACTTTGGCAGCCCTGCCACCCACCACATCTGGCATATGTTTAGTAGAAATGGGCACCCCCCTAAGGGAAAAATACACACAGAGTTTCAGGTATTCCTCCCACAGCTGCTCTGGCAAAAGTGAGAGCTCTTTTCTCCAAGGAAGTAGTGAATTACTAGATAATTTTTAAAAATTAATAAAACCACTGGGGAATATAAAAGTACTAGGGACACTCCAGTGCTGGAAGACAGCAGATTCTCTTTTATTCTCTGGTCTGAGTGTTGCAGGTACACAGCCTTCCAAGAAGCCATGAGAAAACAATTCCTAGGTCCTGTATGTAGTGGTCAGTATTTTCTCCTGTCCCTTGAAAACCAGCCTGCAACAGTACTAGCAGTAGGGCAGGCAGCAAACCAAACCAATTATACTACACACTAATTGTGGGTTACAGAGCACGCCATAGGCACAGACTGTTGTACACAAAACAACTCTACAGTGTTGTACAGGTTAGGGGCTGGTTAGATGCACAAGGTCACCATTAGCCTTGTTAAAAGCAGCAAGTAATAACACAGGAAGGAGAAAAAAAAAGGGGATTCCTGAATGCGCAGACCCTTTATGTGAAACAGTGGAAATGGCAAGGGTTGGGACTCCTGCAGGAGTCCAGTGAATGCTATGAGGATCATTGGACATGGACTACAAGATGAATTTTTGTCCAGGAACCTGACCTCTCACTCACCATACACTGGAGAGCACACAGGCCCTGGCAACTGCCTGCTGGGCTGCCCAGCCATACATTTTGGAGAAGAAGGGACTAACTGCCACAGATGACCTTGTTCCTACGGACTTGGCAAGTGTAGGTTAATCAGCAGTGGCCGTCCAGAAGATAACTTTGCACGCCATGAGGTACACAAAGAACAAGGGGCTGAACAGTTCCAGTGAGCACTATCACAAGAAACCCCTCCATATCCAATCCAGAGCCTATCACAAGGTTTCCAGAGATTTCAAAAAGACTGGGGTCTCATCTAGACAAGGCAGCACTGCATAACAAAAAGCTGTTCACAGCTGACACAGCCCTTTTTCTGCATCAGTGGGAGAGGTGATCTTCCTTAATTCCTTCATCCTTTGCAATCTATGGTGAACGAGCAGCAAGAATTTCAAGCAAATGGGTGAAGCTTTTCAAAAGGAAAATGAGGGTAGTTTGAGGTATTTTTGACAGATCTGCAGTTCCTTTATCAGAGCTCAAATCTCTAAAGTCAGCAAGCTATCACTCAATAGCCATTGTAACACTTGGGGAATAAAAACAGGCAAAGAAAGGGTTAACACAGAGTGGTTCGTTCCCAGTATCCATTCACACCCTGCAAATTAGCATAGGAAAAACAGGAATTTCCTCTGTGAAGAGTTAGACCTTTATTTTTAAAGCCAGGCTTTGATTTGTGGTTATAGTTTGTGAAGTGTACAAAAGTTTCTCTTTGAGAAGTTAATATAATAAATTAAACTACAGATTAAGTGAAACACAGAACAAAACTCAGGCCTTTTACCAGGCACAGCTGTTGGTCTCTTGAAATGCATGAACCAGAATCTCCAAGCCTTCTGGATCAGAGCACTGGAAGACAGTGGCATCAGCCCAGTCGGCACCAGACCAGTCAGTTCTGATGCAAAAGGGAAGGGATAAGGGTGCCAAGCTGCAACTTCTTAGCACACTCTGTTGCCAAGAGTATTTTGTTTCATAGTTTAGTGGTTTACATAATCACTCAGTGGTTTTACCAGTCCAGGAAGAAGGGATAAAAAAAATACTTGCATCATTTTCTCCACCCATATATTAACTCGGAAAAAAAAAGGCAGAGTCAAAAGGGCAGGAATGCAAGATTTTCCTTATGCAGTTTTGCCCCTCTCAGATGTTTTGCTTCTGGATAAAATAAATATCTCTGTTTTTGCCAATTGCTCTGTGTGCACTAGGGATGAGAGAGATGCATTTAGCAATCTAAGTAGCTGTGCATGTACCATTCCCCCCAAGAAGGTAGTCCAAAACAGTGGAAGAAAAGAAATCCCATACCAAACCACTAAATGAACACCTTTTCTCAGTTCCAATTTTCATCAAATTCATCCTGCTCCCACTAAGTGACAGTATCTTGTTGCTGGTTCACTTCCATTAGAATCTAGCATGTTTTTCTGCAGGCTTTAGACAATCATAAGATTGACTTGTTTTGTAATCCAGTGTTTTATTCTGATTTCAGAATCTTCCAATTTTTTTCTCTTCCTGTGGTGACTTCCCTGTTCCCTAACTTACTTAACTATGCAAAGCTTAAGACTAAAACTGACTGCGTAAGTGCAGGCCTGCATTGTAAGCTACACAGGCCCTTGTGGTACATAGGTAGGTTACATCCAGCAAGGGCAGTGGGGTGATAATCTAAGTCAGAAGTCCATTCTTGCACTGGCATCTCCTGGGCAGCGGGTTAGCACCACAGCTGCCCACTCCACTGCCTCCTAGCTTGGCACAGCCACTGCCGGAAAGTCCTGATGCTTATCAGAGTCTCCACACAAACACCAAACCCATGCCCAGTGCACAACTGTGCTCGTAGGAAACAGCACCCACCCCATCACCCACACTGCTCATGCAGATTTACTACTTTCTCCAGTTATTAGCACAATTTCTGGGCTTATTTTTCCTTTCTAAATCTAAGGTGCAAAACAGAGTCTATTAAAAATCACTATTCCATGTAGAGGCTATGTAATCAGCTTCAGATACCCAGCAAAGACAGCCTATGTTTGCTTTGGCCAATGCACACTGTTTGTGCTAGGAGAGGTAGAAGACGCCTCACATAGCTAGAAAAGCAGCAGAAAAAGATACCAGGAGCTGGGTTTGTCAGAGTGTGAAGACCTAAGCTTAAGTCCATGCAATCCCCACACGAAGCCATGCCTCACCCTGTGAAGAACAGGGAGTTCATACTTCTCACACAAGCCACAACCAGACCACCACTGAGAAAGCAGTGCCTCACAAGGCAGAGTCCTGCTCTGCTACAGACCCACTAGCTCTGATCTTTTAAGGGGCAAGACAAAGAAGAGCCAGTTTCAAGTGGCTGCACGTGCATCAACAGTCTTAACTTCCCTTCTCATGCTCCTGCTACTGCCAGCTGCAGAGAAGGACCTGTGAGCCACAACACGAGACAGGCAAGCTGTGATGCTGGTGTAGCTACAAACCTAAATCCTTCTCACTCCAAAGCCTCAACAACCAAACTTTCTGAGCAAAAGAGAGATAGAAGCCTCAGTTTGGCAGGAGATCCATTCTGTATCACCCACTTGGAATTTGCCTCAGTTGTACAGCCCCTTAAGGAGCAAAGCCCGACTGACGCCTGTCAGAGGCAGCCACTTCCCCAGCACTTGCTGTGACACTTTACCACGAGCCTCTCAAAAATAACATGCCCTGCACAATTCTCATCCTCCTACAAGCACTTCATATTGCTTCAGCTGCTAAGCTGATCCTTAGATAGCCAGGCTGAGCTTTTTTCAGGGCTACCCCACACCAATTCCATTCACAGTCAGGAATAGGCCTCAAATTCAACATGTTTCCCTAGAAAAAAAAATCTGTCAAAATTACTTCTTTAAATAAGCTCAATCATTTAACACTCAGACTTCAAGTCACAGCAGTCCCATGAGGACCCCAATCAAAAAGGGAGAGAGACCAGGACAAGACGAATCAGGGAAAATACATAACTTTTCTACACCTCTGCAGTTCCAGTGCAGTCTGCTGCAAGACCAGCTCCGGCTTCCAGTGTGGATGCAATGAAGAGAGAGAGGAAAGGACACGGTTTCAGCAAAGAAGAAAGTCAAGACGAGATTTGAAAGCCATGAGAAAAATTCATGTGGCAAGAGGCTACTTCAACTTTCAGTAGCACAAGCTAAGGGTTGTCAGATGATTTAAAGAGAGGAATCAAGAGACATGCTCTGAAAAACCAAGGGAGGTAAAAGCTGTGTGAATTTGAGAGCGTCATCTACATCCCGGTTATTTGGCGGTAAAAAGACAGTGGCAATTCAAAGTGCACTATTTGGGAGAGCCCAGCTGGGTCAGCATCAGCCTGGCCACAGGCAATGGCCAGGCCTCACCACAAGCCTAGAGCAAGGAATCAGCCTCTGTGTGTCTGTGAACACAAAGGTCCCTTGCCTGGCCCAGTGGGCAACAAATGGCTACAGTCAATTCCACCAGTCTCCATCCCGGGGAAATCCCCTTTGCAGCATATTCAGGAGCACAGGGCAGCCTGCTGCTGAGGGATGAGACTGGTCCCAGCCTGCATCCATTCCCCTTCCCACCCACCCTCATCCCCTCACAGCAGCAGGCTCAGAAGAGTGGCAGGCACTCTTTTGCACAGTCTAGAGGTGGAAGCTTTAACTGAAACCCTTCCCGAGGGAAGAGGGAGGCTTGCATGTCCACGTTGATGCAGAGCAAGCCCAACATGAGCTGGCGCTGGTACTCTTCCCACTTCATCATGACATCAGACACCGAGCGGTTGCTTCTCATCCACATTGGCAGCGCTTCACCACAAGGTGGCGAGGGAGAAATTGGCAGGTTCTGGGGCCCTCCAAGCTCGAGGTGATAGTAAAGCCTGAAAGGCAAATACATGCAAAGACTCAGTACATGGGAAGACTTGAGCAGGTCACCAGACCAGAGCTCCAGAACCACAGTCCTGTTTTGTACTATACTGACTACATGATTTTAGTGAGAAGTCTGTGTGTGCCCATTTTTCCCCCTCACATCTCTCAGTTATTCAGACCATGAACTCCTTTGGGTAAGAATCACACCTTTGTACTAGGATCAAATCACAGCTGGGATGCCCTGACTACTACTGCGAGAGTTTCCTGTCCTCATCCACACAACAGTCTTGCCACAGCCTCAAGCCAGGGGCTATTGCAAGAGTTCAGTGCAGAAGCACAGGCACACATGCAGGCCCAAAGCACTCAGACTCATCTGGAAACTCTTGTGTTCCATGGCCACCATATTCCCTCCCCCACCCAAACCAGGCTGAGATCTTGAGGTAGAAGAGGTCATTTGAACACAAGTACTTCTTGGAAAGGACTTTCAGGGGATCCTGGGCCAGCAAATGCCAAAAAGACAAGCACCTCTGTCTTCTAGAGGGAGCATGCACTAAGCTGGCATGCTGCTTTAATCAGACTTACATCTTCTGCCCTACTGCTATAGTGACAGCTTTGTTACAGGGGCTGCCCTGTAACGGTACAAAGGAAGGGGACCGTGTGCTGAGTCTATCCAACAGTTAAGGAAGCCAAGAGACCATGGACCAGATTTGCATTTCAGCTTAAGTGGTAAATCCTTCTGGTCAATTTGTGCCTTATTTGCTCTGCTCCAATGGAGTAGAGTCTCTAGAATTCAAAGGTGTAAGGGGAAATGGAGGGCTCCTCCAAAACAGTGCTGTGAAGAAAAGCAGCCATACCTGGCTGAAAGATGGCTGCCCAGTTTCTTCTTGGCTTTCTTCACAAGATAGTTGCAGATTTCTGTCATCTGCTCCCTCATCCATCTTATATCCTCAGGGATATCTGGGAGCCATTCCAGCAACCTGTAAAGAGACAGGAGACAACCATTAGCTGGGCCACACAAGGGAATACGATGAAAAGAACACCAGTTCCAAAGTCTCTCCCAAGGCTCAAAAATTTATCACCATTTTCTGGGGCAAGTTCTAGCACACAGCAATCTTCCTTCAAGCTGGAAATATTGGCTGTAACTAAATGACACAGGAAGATAGGAAAAGTGTTGGGTTCTTGGTTTTTCTGGTTTTGTCGGGTTTTGTTTTGGTTTGGGTTTTTTTATTCATGTCTGGTAATTTTCAAGAGCTCCTTCCCCAGGAACACTGGCAGTGCAGAATTAGAGAGAATCCCCCTCTCTGTCCATTCAAACACTACAGCTACATCCAATACTTCTCTGCTCTGGGAAAAGCACCACTGAGGGACCAACATAAGGCTTACCTGACAGTGAAGGAAACTGCAGACTCCAGAGGCAGCATGTAGGGGACCATCATTGCTGTGGCCACACGGACAGGCAGCATGTTGCTGAGGCCAGTCAGGAAGCTTCTTCTCTCAGCACAGGCCTCCAGAAGAGCTGAAGGCAGAAGAAAACACGGTTGAATATCCCCAATGGGACTATCTCTTTTGTTGTCATACCTCAGAAGTTACTCAGCCTGAAGCAGCCACCTCCCAGTTCTTAGGAAGTCCTGCTCAGGTTAGTAATTCCCTGAGCACAGCTAAAACCAGCAGCTTTCACCTTTATCAGACTCTAAGGGAGTGAGCAGCAAGATCCCCTCCTCTCCTTACCAGGCAGAACACTGTCAAATGAATCAACCTCTCCCAGTCCAGCCTCCACAGGGCAAACCATGACTTTATCTGAGACCCCCAATCCATCTAACCCTCAGCAGGCGTCAATTCAATCCCTGGGGATGAACAACCCTGGCCATGAGCAATAATCATACATCCCAGTCATCTTCTGAGGCAGACCAGGCAAGGTTACCTGTGATCTCTCCCTTTGAATCATACCTTGGTTCAGTCTGGGAGGCAAGTGTTCAAAGATGTGCTCTTCAACAACAGCAAGGGCAGTGTTGTCCTCTAGTTGGTCCTCAGCTTCTGTTTCTTCCTCTTTCTTCTCTCCTGGAGGTGCTTCTATGGCAAGGAGAGGACGGGCAGGACTTGGACGATGAAGGAGACCTGAGAAGAGAAGCTGTACTGTAAGGATGACACAAACCAGCTGCCCTGCCCGGCCTTTAGAGTGTTAGTCCTTGCTTCACCCTAACTCCCCTCAGGCTGAGGCCATGCCCAGCCTCTTTTGCTTACATCTCTTGTAATGCTTACCACAAGGAGTTAGAAACCTTGCTGGTTTAAGTTCATTCTCTCTTTCCCCATCAGAAGTTCTCGCATTTCCCCTCTAAGTTCTGCAGGGTGCTGTTTTGCAGAGTTTTGTTGCCATAACCTGCCAGTCACCCATCTTGCAGGCAAGATTTCCTTCCTGCAGTGCAATCCCAGTTATCCCAGTTCACATCACTGTCCCTGGACACGAGGCGGCAGCAAGCACGCACCCAGCGCTGCAGCGGCTGGCGGCAGGAGAGCCGGGCAGGCACCGGGGCTCTGAGGGCAGCACCACACAGACCCAGCTCTGAGAGCAGCAGGGTGTCTGCAGAAGGGCCAAATGGCACTGCTGCCCAACAGTGTGTTGGTAACTGCAAAGGTCACCACCTCTGCTTCCTGAAGTGCTAAAGTAGACATATTAAGGAGAATTCCATACCCCGGTATCTGAGGCGCAGTTCAGTTCTTCCCTTCCTCCTTTCATATGCACCATTGACTACTCTCAAAGCCATGGCACCAACTGTGCCACAAAAGGAAATTCAGCGCACCCTACAAACAGCCAGTGCCTTACCATTCTTCTTCAGGAAGTGCAGTGCATCCCGATAGCCCTGCTTGCACATATCCCGCAGCACCTGTGGGCAGAGGAAGGCGATAGAGAGTCGTTTGGAAACTGGCTGAGCAGAACAAACACCTACCTCAAGGCTGGCTTCAGAGGAATTCTCCTGACTCCTAAGCTATCCCAAGAACAAGTCTCATTCTTGCCAGCCTTCCTCAGGCTTTCAGAAGGAACGGTAGGTATAGCATCAATACATTGGATATGGGAATCACAGCACAATTTAGATTGGAAGGGACACCTAGAACCCTACCTAAGTGTGGGCTCAGAGTTGCAGCTACCTCATTTCCTCATCTACAGCTGATGCTGCTGTGGGCAGCCTTCAGGCAGTCACTCTGACAAGCAGCCCACAATACTTCCCTGCAGATGCCAGGAGGGGCCATTGTGTTTGCAGATAAAGCCAGCTAAGACTAGAGAGGGATAAAAACTTGCCCAAGTAATTCAGCACATGAATGCATGCTTATTACATCCAAATGTCAGAGCTATCTGGCACTTGCATCTTCTCAGAAGCACACAAAGTTTGCAATGCCATTTGCTACACTGATTTAGTAGAAAGGCTTCATACTGGCAGCTCCATCCTTACCTTAAAACACTGAAGTGCACATCGGTTCTGATGGCCAGTAAATCTTTGTTTACAGTGAGCCCAATTTCCAGGCAAAGACTACTCTAGAGAGAGCAACATGGGAATACTTTCCGAGCAACTGCTACCACCTAAATTTCAGATCTTCAAGTAGCAAAAGAAGACAAACCCTTGTGCAGGTGCTCAAGGTTTAGCGAGTCACTGGGTTGATAATGTCAAGATCAAAGACAAACCACCAGATACAAAACTAACAGTGTCTGGAATCTTCTCCTGCTAAAGTGCACACAGTACAGCCAGTGCCCAAGATCTGTGGTCCCCAAGTTCTGGTGAGGCCAGGAAACTCACCTGTGGTTCCGGAGGAAACAGGGCCTTTGAGAGGCGGTAGAGGTTGCGAAGGTTGAACTGGATGCTTGTATTGGTGACTCTCAGCTCATGCATGTTTGTGGAACTGTCCCGTGGGCAGATATCGCTCTCTCCCGAGAAAGGAGACACGGTGATTGTGTTCTTCAGCTCATATTGGGGCAAATTGTCAGAAATCCCTCCATCGACGTATCTCTGAAATCAAGACAAATGCAGCAATCTTCATTCTCGCAACCGATCAAACAGCTTTTTTACTCTGTGTCCCTCTTCCTATTTGTGCCAACAACTTGGGAAGAGAATGGAATACATCCACCAGCACTGGAGGAGTCAAAACAGGTGATAGCACAGCTGTGTTGTTTATAATCTCCTTTTGCTATGTGCTTTCTTGGTTGAGTGTGTTGGCCACAAGTGTTCAGTAAGAAAGGCACATTCACTTGTGTGACTGCTGACTTACATCTCCTGTGCGGTCTGAGTGCTGTCCAATTAAATAATAATACACACCAGCAACCACCTGCAGTGCAAATTAGCACTGATCTAAGCTGTCACACTGTGATATTGTGCCATTTTTCACTTGTGTTTAAAATGAATAAGCTCAGACAAGTCCCCACTGGCAGAAGGTTTTCTAGCTATGAGTAAAACCAACTGATTTGTTGCTAGCGGGCTTATCGAGCAGCAATCCCAACACATGCATACACACGGGGAATCAACTTGCTGTGGTGTGATAAGAGAGCACAGGGGACCTGGGTTTTGCTCTTAACAGGCACCCTCTTATCAGAGAATGTTCTGTACTTCTGTACCATAAACACATTTGCGTTACCCTCGAAGGAAGGGCAACCCTAGTAGCATGTTCTCAAAACATTCGTTGGACACTATAATTGCACAAGGAGCTGAGCAAGACGATCCCTATCACATTTTGGCAGAGTAAGCAACATGCAGAAGATAAAAGGAAAAGGATGTCAGTCAAGCCAAAAGAGAAGGAAGCTGGGGGTCTTTTTGCAGAGCAACTTCAGCTCTTGTGAACCTCAGTTACAGAAGAGTCCTGCTGGTTTTGTATCAGGCTTGATCCTGCAATTTGCTGCCTGGATCCATTTCCTTTGGACAGGGTCAAACACAAATCATGATACAGGGGCTGTGCAGCCCCATAAGTAGCAGCTGTAAACATCTTTCAGCTCTCTGCTGGGTGAGAAGCTGAGCTAGCAGAGGCAAAACCCAGGCAGAGCACCGAAATGCTGACTGAAGGAGGAGGTGCTCCATTCTGCATCATGCTTCCTCTTTTCTCACAGGCAGACTGACCACCAGTATTACTCTTCTGCTGCACAATGCCTAGGAAAACACCACATGTGTTGCCTGGAGGGTGCTTTGTACTTTGTTCTCTCTTGCTCTGGATGGCAGACAAGACAAAGACCTCTTCGAGCACCTTCTCTGAGCCTGGGGAACAGTTCACAGGCTCTTGGGCTGAAAGCAATTAAATTAAGCTGTAGCAAGCCAGTTGCCATTGAGGCACCAGTGTCAGGGTGGACTGCACAGCAGTTTGCCTTCTTGGGAGGCCAACTAAACCTCAGGGCTACCTTTGCATACAGCCTACACCTTCATGGGAGATGGCCTGTGATTACAGTTGTAGGCTACAGTAGCCCAAACTCAGAGCACAGGACATTTTATCCTCATGGCAGCCCTTGCTCACCAAACACTGTGTCAAGACAGACACTTAGAGACTCCTACACCACCTGAATTTGGACAGTGAAGGAAGTGGAAGGGTGGGATAGATTAAACTCAAGGATAAGTGCATCGTCTCAGAAACAGTAACACAGCTTGCTTACAAGATGCTTTCCGATAACAGAGCTGCCACCAATCAACTGAACCCTCTCTCCCTTCTAAAGTGGGCATCACTGTGCCCTAAGCCTAAAGCAACCACAGCAAACTGCCATTGCCATCCTCTCCCCAAAGCTGCTCCACTGAGAGACTAGGCTAGAGCTGAGCAGACTCCAGCTAGAGCTGAAGATATTTGGCTGACTCTCTTCGCAAGGATGAGATTCCGACATGCTGAGTGGGACGAGAACAGAGCAAAGCAGACAGCATGCACTTTGTTTAAAGAAAATGGAGGTAAGTTTTAGTGCTGGACAACACTAGTTTTGCAGTAAGGATGCAGAAGACACGTTTCCCTGAGGGTGGCAGCATGACTCCACAGAGGCCGTAGGAAAAAAGGCTCAACTGCAACAGAGCTGAAAGGCAAAGCCTCCTGACTCCATAGAAATCCAGGAGTACACGGGCACACCCCGCTCTCTGGTTCACCACTTCCAAGCAATGCTGATTAACATTCCTCAGTAAAGCTCAGCTGCCACTTCCTTGGATTTGCCTGAACCTCCAGTAACCCAAGTGTAACCACTCTCCAGCCTCCTGCAAAGCCCAGGACAGCACAGAGCCACAGGCTGGAGCCACCAGCTGCCTGCAGGCACGAGCAGCAGCAGCTTCAGGGGACGGTTCATAGACTGGGGTGCCCACTTCCTATTCCCTTATGTTTCCCCATGCACAGGGACCCTCACTCACATGATCTGACAATCAGCTTTGTAACCCTTGTTAGGGGTTCATCTCACCCGCATGCTGCAGACAATTCACAACTACAGTGTGTGTTGACCGGTCAGTTACTGACTTTTCTATTTCTCAATATTTAAGTTTGGGGTTTTTTTACTCCCCTACCCATCCCCATCATCCACTCCATGGGGCTACCAGACCTCAGAGAAGTGAACACTGGAAAAAATTTAGGAGGAAGGCAAAATATGGATTTTGCACCTTGCACACAGTAACACTGCCTCGAAAACTAGTCCTTGTGCCAGGCCTGTCAGTTTATCCTGGAACAAATATAGTCACCACAGGCATGCTAGGAACCATGCATTCCTGTTTCAAAACCATTTCCCAAGCTCATACCCAACCCAGTTTAACCTCTCGCTTCATCAGCAATCCCCCTTCAGAGCCATGTTTTTCTGGGGAAGAGGTAGGAATTAAATTTCCTCATCTCATATTTCCTCCCCACCTTTTCCCAGGAGAAGTCATCCCTCAGTGTGCCAGGGCAGCTGCACATTCCAGAAACCCTGATGTTGTACACAGTTTTGGAATTGAGAGATTTTTGCCTGGTGCACACAGACCTCAATTAGCCCCAAAGAGGTGTAAGGCAAGAGCCACTGCTATGGTCCCACCAGCTGTAGGGAAAAAGCCCTGCCTGCAGTTGCTGAACAAATACCAAACCATTACTGATTCTGCCACTTCTTTGAAGTGACAACACTGGACATCTCCTCCAGGTCATTTCCCTGACCAGCATGCTTGCACAAGACAAAACCAGCCAAGCTGTGTATTATGCAGCAGCAAAACTGACCTCACTTTTAGGACACAGGTAGCAATCGGAGCAGATTTGATGCTGTGCTCTGACAGACAGAGGCACTTTGGTCAGATCACTTATGGTAAATCAGGGCACATACTTTATAGCAGTTCTCCCTCTCACTTTCGACTATGTAGTTTGCAAAACCCCTGCCTTTTAACATGTTCATTAACCTGTGTAGCACAAGGGAGACCGAGCTCAACCAGGAGGCCTTTAAACCATGACTGTGATATCTAGAAATGCTGCAGCTCTGCATAGCTTTCACGTGTTTTAATTTCTAACATGCAAACACAGAGAGGTAAGTTGCTCTTGGACAGCCTTGGACACAATTTAAAGAAAGCTCTGGCAGACAGCAGAACATTATTCTCAGAGAAAGGACAGGAAGAACTCCATGGAAAAGAGGGCCAGTATCCACACCACTAGTTAAAACCCCACAGAAAGTGTCAGGCACATGGGAGCAGGACTACACTCATGACTTTTATCCTGGGCCCAAGTTCTTTCCACATGCAGACAGCTGGAGCCTCAGTGATGGAAAGTGTTGTACCATGCAGCCAGGAGAACCACCTGCTAAGCCAGCCAGCCCTTCCCCAGACTGCCATATATTACTATATGTTAAATCCACTGGTCTCCAGGACATTTATAGTCAACTGTGGGCAGCAGTGGAAAGAAGGCATATCCACGGCTGGAAGTTGTTTATTTGAGAATTTCATGCGTCTCTTCAGATAAATGCTGCCAGCAGGCAGGTAATAACATTGTCAAAACTTACTCATTAGTATGCAATTTAATAAAGAACCGTCTTAGAATCTTACTTACCACTCCACGCAAGGTTGGAGGTATCAGCCCACAGTAGACAGGGATAAAGGTACTGCAGACACAGGCCTGAGGGAGAAAGAGATCCAGAATATAAGAACCAGATCAAAGCCTACTGAAACTATTACTCTTCTCAGAACACCGTGCTGGCATGTGCTGACAATTATACTCCAGCACTAAGGACATTTGGAGACCAAGGCAAAACAAAACTGCTTGCAGTTCCTGCCCAGCCCTCTACAGTAAGATTCCATTCACCTGGATCAGTTCCTCCTTGGAATTGAAGTCTGACAGTATAACATTTTCTCCATCAGAGACCCGTGTCAGGGAAATACCCAAACGTCCTGCTGCAACCTCGTGCCCATTCTCTGGCACAGTCTTGGACAGGCACATCCGAATGGTCTTCACCAAGTTGAAAGAGGGGTGGAGTGGGCCCAAGAACCTCTTCCGGGCTTCTTTTGACACCCGAATAATGCTGGCACCAGCCTCACCTGCAACGAGAGAAAGACAAATGCACCATGAAATGGTACCAAAACCAGTCTTTTCTGTTACAAAACCAGGCACAGAAAAGCCTCATTCACAGCTTTCCCCAGAGGTTTCTCCCCACTGGCTGATCTACAACTCAAACCAAGAGGTTATTACAGGGGGTGTTACAGAAGTCATGGAAGTTTGCTGTCTTGGCCCTCACACTCTTCCATCACAAAGAGCTACCCTCCTCTTACTTATGTTTTACGAAGTCAAGGAAGATCACGTGCATCTGACTAAAGGTTCACACTTTTTTTTTACATCCTGGCCAGTGCAGGGCTGGTGAAAACAGACTAAGAAAGAAAACAAGGCTGATACTTCAACAGCTTTGAGCTTATGGATAAATCCACTTCAAAACATATTCCACTAAAAGCTTTCTAGTAATCTTTTTCCTGACAGGAAAAAGAATCATCAGCCTGTAAGCAAAAGTGCCAGAACAGGAATGCTGGTGCTTTCCAGCTACGTGATCCCACCTCTGCTGTGAATATCAGCCACATCTCGAGTGAGCAAGAGGGACTACTGATCCCTATTAGGGAATCAGTGACTTAGTCTCTCCTACAGCGCCTCTGGTGTCCCCTCTCTTCCATATCCAATTCCACAGCACTAAACTAGGCCCTGATGGCAAGCTTGCTTTACCCTTTCACACAGTGACCCACAGTGGGTTTGAGGAGAGGAGACATCCCAGCTGCACAAAATGGAAGGCATCTGCTAAGCCCATTATCTCAGTCACTAGGAGCTCCATCTGGCAAGCACATCAGAGTTCTCCAGCAGGAAAAAAGCGATGGGAGGAAACAAAAATACAAAACTACAGCGTCCAGCATGTTGCTCTTTGCACTCACTGACTGCTGCCTCCACACACATCCAGCCATGGTGAGATACAACAGTTCCTCTAAGTACTGGCTAATCACTGCACTCCAAGGAGTGTCAGGAATATACAAATGAGAAGAATGTGAGGGGAAGAATTAAAGAAACCAGGAGAAAAGAAACATGATTTTAGAAATGAAGACTCCTCTCCAATCAAACTGAAGGTCAGTTCCTGGAAAAAGATGAAAGACTACCAGTTCAAGCCAACTGGAAGTCCCCTCATTTTGCTCTCCCACTCAGTTTTTCAATTGCAAAAACAAGGCAGCAGAATGAAAGAACTCAAGTTAGACACAGGTTAATAAATACAATGGAGATAAGAGCAACAACCCTCAGTGCTATGTTGACACATCCCAATCTTTTGCAATACACGTGTGCCAGCAACATGTTTTCCATCAATGCACCCTGGGAACGTGATTCTGGGCTTCAACACCAGTAGCTCAAGCACACAGAGAACTGGACCCTTGAACATAACCAGAGACTCTGAGGTCAGGATTTTAGGCACTGTGAGGTAGCAACTTAGCAGAAAAGCCAAAGTTCCCCCTCCGAAGCAATTTTTAGCCCTGTAATCCCAGTCTTCTGTCCTAGAGCAATGTTTAGCAGTCTAATTCTGATCTTACTTACTCAATTAGCAGTAAGCCATTGAGCCCAGCCTGTTCCAGATAGTAGCCACATGGCTCAACATCCTTCCCAACACAAAAGTCAGCCCACAGAAATACACTTCATAATCACTGCGACATTAGCACTCAAAACGCTCCCTAAGACACCTTCATGTCTGTCAAGGGAAGGAAAGACACACAAAGAAACTGCTATCGAGCAAAAAACTGAAGGAATCCCAGCCCAGCACCTTGGCCACACGATCCCATAGAGGAAACTCCTCTGCACTGAGTGCATTGCAGGGAATTGTTGGCTTGGTTGAAATCCCCAGTGGGAGGGTGGGCATTGAGCATGCAGCTGAGGGGAGACCCCTGTGTGCAAAGGCCATGCTGGGGGGAGTGTGGGTTACTCAAGAGAGGGTGCTTAGAGCACGATGCTTTCAGGCTTGGCATCTCAGTGTGCAGAAAGACTTGACAGCAATATTGAAAACAACTGCAACTAAATGGAGCTTACGACTTTGAACAAAAATGTGAGCTGGAAGGGGTTTGGGTTTTTTTAAGAAAAACAAGAGAGCAAAGTCCTGACTATGCCAGGAAACAGCATTTGAAGGGAGCCCGAAGTTGCAGCTGCCTGCTCTATCACTGTTTTACACCCAAGAGGGCAAAGTAAGATTATTGCTAATTAGCAAGTTCATTCTTTGAATATTTTCTGGGTGGTTTTTTGGTTTGGGTTCCTTTTATACGCATGTGCATACATGCATGCCCACAGGAGCTTTGAGGCACTTCTGTTTAAAGACATCTGTGATTCTGTCAGACTTGCTGGATCACTTGCACCAAAGCTGGATGTGGAATTGCTCTGTGGGAAGACATGGGCACAGGGTGACCTGCAGTACCATCAGCTTTCCAAGAAATAAGGCTAGCTGAGGGGTCAGCCAAAGAAGCCAGGTTTATGTAGCTAGATCCATGATAGATGGCAAGTCCTCTTGGAAATATATTTGGGAGGAGAGAAAAGAAGTGACAGTGTTTTAATCCTGTTACTACCAGAAGTGCTATTCCCAGAAAACTGGCTCAAATTCTGTTTGCAGTCTGTCAGAGAGAGCAGCTGGACTAGAAGCAGTCAAGAGAGACAATTCCTACAGGGGTCAGCCACCAGCTCTCAATTATTTCTAGGACTAGTCTAGTGCCAACTGCAGTCCTTAGGAAAGCTTCTCATTGTTTTTTATGGATCTAGTGATTCACGACACAGAGTCATGTGAAAAAGCTGAATTAAATTCATATTTCCTTATTGAGGTACATACCACAGGGCAGAGGCAATCCCTAAGAGCTGGCAGTGTTTGCTGAGAAAACATTTCATTCTTCTCAGAACAACCAATTAATTCAACACCTTTCCCTATACAGATTTACTAAGCACATATTCCTCAAAAATTTTGCATTAATATATGTGGGATATTTCATTTTCCTTAGAAAACCCACATCTCCCTTTACCCCCACCCCCATCACTGCCCCAGGGGGTGTTGTTATACATAAACCCAAGTACTGCAGGGCTATTGCCCTTATCTAAATTTCAGCTGAATTTCAGATGACGCAAAGGAGCATCACACCGTTGTGTCCTGAAACACCAGGACACAGAAAAGGGAGGCCAGCTGCTCCCCCTCTACTGATTTGTCATCTGCGGTGGCTACAAGGGGCACCCATGGGAAAAGCCTGAAGGCAGCTGCTAGCTCACATTTCATTTTCACGCTGTATCAATCCAGCTTCACATTAACTTATTTACACAGAGTTAGATTGTTCCCTTTAACAACCACTTTTAATCTCTATCAGTCATGCTCAACTCCAAAATAACTCAGTAGCTAAGTCTGTACTGCCTAGGCATCTCCTAAACTCTAACCTGAAAAGCATTCAAGCAGTACATGCTATTTATAACTGTGAACAAACACCCCAGCAGAGCAGCCTGCTGCTACTCTGCCTCTGGAACAGAGGAGCTGAAGATCCATCACCTAAAACTGATGTTGCCAGGCAGTTGGGAAGACCCTTAACTGCTGCTAAGGGCTCTGGGATGAAACAGAAAGGCTACTCCAAACCTGTGCAGTGCATAAGGACGAGGACCATCGCAAAGCTTAAACAGTGCATAACAGGAGGGGTAACAAGTGGGGAAGAAGGGCCTCTTCAGACCCACATCTGCAGCAGCAGGGCTTTGGCACCAAGGACACCAGGATGGTCTCCTGTTAAACCACATTAGACCATACTGATATCCATTTGCCAGCCAGTAAAATGACAGATGACCCATGAAGTATTCCAAATGGAAAAAAGCACCTAAGACACAGACAAAAATAGGAGCAGAGCAAGCTAAATAGGGGGAAGGGCATTCTGGATATTTAACCCAGCAGCTCACCCATGACACTGCAGCTCCCTCTGGGAGAGCTCCGTGTCAGCACAAAGATCGCCCTCCGCGCCAGGGACATTCCCACTCCCTGCCTAGCACAACAGTAAACAGGATACAAACTTAAAGGAAAAGTTCTCCAACAGGGACGGAGAGCAGAGGATGGCACAGAAAGCTGGTGGGTGCAGCGACAGCATTCTCTGTCCCTACTGGCAGGAGGCACAGAGAGGTCACACCCCAGACTGCAGATGCCGTAACTTGCCCGGACTAGTGGGGCAGGCAGGAAACTCTGCAGAGCCTCACTAAACCTGCTTCTCATTCAACACCAACGAATGGACTCCTTCCTACACATCAGCAACACAGGAGGCACCACTCCTCCCTCCTCATTCCCATTACCCAGCTACGGCTCCAGACTGGCCCAACACACCAACAGCTCTGAAAGGAAGCCAACTAGCAGAAGGAAGCACAGACACTTCTGGTATTCCCCCAGGACTCTGACACCCCTCTATGCCTTGTTAGTTTGGGATCACATGACCAAGCTATTTTGACTGTAAGATTTTCAGGACAGGAGTCCTGCTACCCTGTGTACTATAACTAGGGACCTCATTCCAGAACTCCTTAAGTTCTGCTCAGCTATCTGTTCCAGAGAGGTTTGTGTGATACTCAGCACAGATGTCCCTTTTAAGAGTCCTCAGCTAAAGTCTTCACACTTTGCTTTCAATGAGCTGGTTGCTAAGAACTGCTGTAATTGTCATTATCCCATTGGTAGATCCCAGTCTGGATGTGAATTTAGGAATAGGATGAGTCAGAATTTATTAGCATGATCTTCCCCAACATTAATTTATCTCGGTTGCCCATCTCTTGCTATTTCAGGTGTTCCTGTGCCACATACATGGAAGAGCTGAAGTCAGTCTCTGACAATGAGCAGAGGTTTCAGGAGAGCTGTTCCATGCTCTTCCAGAGCACAAATCCTCAAGCTGCTCCAGCTCAGCATGCACAGCTCCTGCACTTGCCTCTCCTCTAGATCCTGAGAGTTAGCAGTGCACATGCTTTCCTGCCTGGCCTCTCCCAGATGATACAGTCCTAATTATAACACAGTCCTGTCACCAGCACAAAAGAAACCCACAAAGCTGTAAACAAGAGGCACCAAAACAGAAGTTTTCAAACTGACATTTAGAAAATAACAGAACTTTGTTAGATGTTTCCTCACAAGTAGCTCAGATCATCAGAAAGTGCCTATTTGTTCACCTCAAGGAGCAGTGCACAGCACTGTGCCAGTGACCCAAAAACAACCCCAATCCTTGTGGGCAATGACCTCAGTTTGTGGAAGATCCCACTGCTTGGGTAGACTTCTGTTCCACTTTCCACACTCATGCTGAAGCAACCTGGTTTCCACTTATTGTCCCAAGAGAGCAAAAACCAGCCAACATTTGAGCAGAGCTGCACAAAGGCCAACTTGTCCTGAATGGGAACCTGACCCAAGATGTTCTCTGATGGCCCATCAGTGAGGCTGAACACATGTCAAAGGGGGCCCCAAAGACAAATCCATGCCAGCAGGAAATAAAGAGCAATGTTTTACAATCTGCCCTTATAAGACATATTCAGGTAAAAGGGGTACCCTACTGCTGTTGGCAATCCTTTAATTTCAATCTGAAATCCTGGACAGACACCTAAAAGCACTGGGTGTGGAAAGAATATCCCTCACCTGCCAGAAGCTGTAAAATTGCCACTATTTGACACAAATAAAAACCACCCATTTTTAAACATTTGAGGCTGTGGGATGGCAGCTAGTAGTGAAGTCTTTAAAAGCACCAACTCTTTTCACATCTGTGAACATCTTCCTGTAAGCCAGTCACATTGAGAAACACCATGTACCAGAACAAGCTGTTCTTCTGGGACTTCCCTAATTTCTGTTGTTTTGATGTATATTTTTTATTTCATTTAAGGTGTTCACTCAATCCTTCTCTCCAACTACTTTGCCATCAGATAATAAACAGTTCAGCTCACTTGGCTCCAGATAAGAGATACAGGAAGGAAACTTTTCTTTTTATTTTTAGTGATACATAGAAGGTAAACACAACTCCCCTCACAATCAAACCCACTCAGTTTGCAGACAGTCCTACTGCTTGACCAGCTGTTCCCCGTGGCAAGTAACCTTTTTTATCAGGGGCTCTGTGCAGGGATTTGACCTCAGAGTTCAACAAACAAACAATTTTGTACAGGAGAAAAACTTGAAAACCTGGCCACCAGCTGTACATGATGGTGTTTCTCCCCCTTTGCTCAGGAACGAGCAGCACTGACACATACCCTACTGCAGCAACTCCTAGGGATCCCTGTTACACTACAGTAAGCAACACCTCTTCCGACCTTACAGGTGGGGCAGGTGCAAACACCAAGAGAAAGAGACAACTTTTCAAATAGGGCCAGCTCTTGCAGTCAGAGGCAGATGCTAAAAGAAGGGCTCAGCCCACAATACTTTCTGGTTCAGATTCTTCACGCTCAGCATTCCTTAGACTAGACACAACCTGTGTTTAGCCCAAGACACACTCTGCAGCAGGAGTGCTACATAAATTCAGATCATTTGCAACTGCTTCAAAACCAGAAGCCTCTCTTTTAACGTGTCTGTCCCAAGATGTTTGCTTTTCTATTTCAACTGGGAAAAAAAATGCTGTCAGTCACATTACCTGTTTAAATAAAGCCAAACCAAAAGGAGACATTTTTCCCATTTGAGCCAAAAGATATGGTTAGTGTGCTCTAGATACCAGTTAATAGATGAACCAGAACTATTGCCACATGCTAGATATGAGGAACATAAGAGGAAGATCTGCTTTTAGGGTGCCAGGGTTTCTACCTCTTGCACAGAGCAGCTCACCAGGCAGCCCACAGTGTCACATGCCCATCCATCAACTGGTACCTGCAAGGTAGGACCCTCATGAAAGCCCAAGTGCAGATGCACCACTCATACCTCATCCTAAGGCCCATTATTCTGCTTTGTACAGAAGCAAACAGGCTTTGGGAGAGCAGGCATAAGAGCTCCCAGACTTGATGATGTCTCTAGCTAAACCTTTGCACTGGTCTTAATGAAGTGTTGGCACGCTGAAGCCTCACCAGAACTGCTGTTCTGCAAGCTGACACTTGCTTTGTTTCTGCGGTCAGGACGGGAGCGCTTATTTTCACAACACAAATCCAAAACCAGCGCAGCTGCTGCTGTGAAACAATCAATAGGAAGGGCAGGAGGCAGCTCAGTGCAGGCAGCCAGCCAGGACTTCTGTCACAACCACAACACCAACACCCACTAGTCTAATGTTTCTCTACTGTAATGCCCTAATATGAGGCTTAATGCTGCATTTCTGTTTATAGCATTAGAGAAATTAAATGACATAACAGTGCATGAAAAGGAAAAGCCGCTTAGGACCCCAGGCAAAACTGAACTGAAAGCCATGTTCCATCTTCAACCATCCATCAATCCCTGTCAATGCTATAGTGCAACTCAAACTGCATGGGATGACAAGAGAAGGGGATTCACAGAGTAGACAAGGTGCAACTCAGATCCTTGCTGCTCACTTTGGACCAGGTAATGCTGAGTTTGAAGCAATTTTTTTAAAAACAAGTACTCATCCAGAGAAAGCTAACGGAGGGGAGAAACAGACCAAAATCCATGTTGTAACGATGAGAAATTACCTTTCTTCTCTGGTCTGCACAGAAGCATAAGTGGAACCACATCCAAATCTCACTTTATTCGCCTCAGTGAAAACAACTAACACAAAGCCTCCAACCGCTGTCATTCTGAGCAGGAACTAGTGCAGGAAGATCGAGCCTCACCCACATGCACAATGTTGCACACACAGTTCATGTTCACTTCTCAGGGTCACTCTGCAGGATGGCATCACACACACCACTAGACAAAATGGAACTGTTTCCACTTCATAGGGGAGGCATTACTAGAGGAAAAATGTTTTAGAAAGAGATCAGGGCAGGAGAGTAGATACCTTTGCCAGGCACCACAGAGCCACAAAGACAAAAATTGGAGTTAGCAGTCATCACTTCTACTTCCAGTCTGAAGAAATAGCTGCCACTCCAGCAGCCCTTCAGCTTTATCCCTCACCAGCCATTACCCTCAGCTGGCCCATCAACACCAAAACAAAGCCCACACACAGCTTTTGGTGGCTATCAGCCTAAGCCCTGCTGAATGCCTTCCTGTGTGCTTCCAGATGGCAATTGTTCCATGTTCAGAGATGATACCAGAGACACGGCTGGCTCTGTCACACAGCAGCCTGTCTTTCTCCCTGTCCTTTCCACTGTAGACTTCTGTGGCCGCTAAAACCCTAACACAGCCCTGACACCCTCCACTGGCTCTCAGCCTGCATCATGCCCAGCTCTCATGCTCACAAGGCTGGCCAATTGCTCCAATCCATGCCAAGCCCGTCCCTGTGCACCTGTGAGCACGATGCCTGCTGGGCCCGCTTTGCCCTCCCATCTCACACAGGCAGGTCAAGTGGCACCTTACACCCTAAACTCTTTCCCACTGGCCCTGGCATGAGCAGGGCAGACTCCAGGAAGGAAGTGAGAATCAAAAGCTTAGTTTCCAAAGCAGTCCTCTGGCAAGGGGTGTTAGCATTTTGCTCTAGAAGGATTCTCCTTTTGTTGGAGCAGCTTCAGGCAGATCACAAGGTAAGCTGCATACCTTGGGAACCACGGCAAGAAAATCTACAAACTGATGCTACCTTTCTTCCAGAGACATCAGCAGTGGCCCCCCAGCCACAACATGACTGAGGTTCTGAAAACAACTATGTGAGCAGGACACGAATTACTCACAGAGGGTTGCACAGACCCCTGCAGAGGAAAAGCCTCTGCTCAACCCTTCCTGCAGGGCTGAGCACACAAACAAGAACAGCAAGACAGATGTTCAGATGAACATCTGACAGATGAACTCTTCTGTGTGCAGAAATATGGCTAGTAGTTAAATGCTTCCCTTAAGGATTATTTTACCAATCCCACTGTGTAAGAACACTAGGACAGATAAATCAATCTAACTCTCCGTGCTGACATCCCACTCTGAAACAGGACTCCAAATTTTTCCATGCATGGCATAACTATGGCAGCCTGAATCCACACTCTACCTCCATAATACACTGGAATATTTTTTTTTGCCAGGCCCAGCACTGAATCAGCAGCATTCAATGCAGCCAGCAAGACTGGCCCTTGTAATTAACATATGTAAAGGTATTCTTGCATTTACACCCTTAGATGCCACCTCCTCTACTTCAGGATGCTAAACTAGATTATCCACAGGAGCGGCAGCTCAGAGACTGCCAGAACCTCCAACACTACAGTGATATTCAATTCTTTAAATCCTAAGCCTAAAAAAGGCCTCCAAAACCAATATCCATCCAAACAAACTTCAGTGTATGAAGAGGAAGAGAATGGTTCATTCTCAGCAGAAATCCTCCAGGAACAGCACAGCTAAAAGCCTGGGAAACAGTGGCAGAAGACACTTGGTGAAGTTTGCAGATTCCAAAGGTCTTGTCAGGCAGAAGTCATCATTGGGGATTTGGCCTTTATCTGTACCAGAAAGCACGACCAGCTCAGTTCTGGGCAAGTGCCAGAGAGCAGCACAAAGCCCTGGGTTCTAATAAAGCTACCAGCTCCCAGCACCTGATGTAACACACTGTACTGCAGATCAGCACAATCCCAGGGGCAGGATCAGACCTGTCACAAGCAGCTGTTGTATCACAAGTTACAAACTCTCTCCTCCTTTCCTCTGGCCTTTGTAGCTACAAATGGCAGGGCTACAACAATCGCCAGCATCTTTTCTCCACTCCCAGGCTCACTAATTGCCTGTCTCCTATGTGCTCCTTGGAAGGGACTTTCTACTGCTCCAGACTTCATCACTTCAAGGACACATTCTGCCTTTTCCCAAGTACATGGATTTATTTAGGGCCTTCCACATAGAATCATTTCCTCCACTCCTCCTTTTCACCAGCTCTTACTCTACTTGCTTGACAAGGCACACAGCCCAAGGCAAATAGACATGCATAGGCTCTGCTGACTCCCACATAATTGAAGACACATCCTGACTTTCACCTCAAGTCCCAAGAACACTTAGCAGAAAGGAAGAAGATGAGTATTAGAGCTGGGCAACAGAAGTGTAGAAGTGCAGAGGATTCAATGGAAAAGTAGTGGCCACTTTGGAATCCAGCCATGAGCAGGGTTTGTATTGCAAAGAGCAAAGCGAACAGGAGTCACCCAGTCACACTGCTCTTTGGAGTAAGATTTCTGAGGTTTTGCAAAGGTCCTGAGATTAGAAGGCCTGCCCATTCCCATCTCCAGAGAGAAGGAATGCTGACTAATTACCATTTCCAGCCCTTGCATGGTCCTCTTCAAGTGCAGTAGAAAGCAAGCACAGAAGAGGTGGAAATCCTCTCCAGCCAAGCCAGGGAGCATTTCATCTGTGCTTCATGGAGGGCACGGAGAGAAACATGGAGAAACCCAGCGTGAGCAGGGGCCCAAGATCTGAGTACAATCAGATGTACAATCACTCTGTACTTCACAATCACTTCTGTCCTTCATGGAGGGCACGGAGAGAAACATGGAGAAACCCAGCGTGAGCAGGGGCCCAAGATCTGAGTACAATCACTCACTGCACTGGGAGGTAACACAGCCCCCGACAGACAGGAAACAAGCACCACCAGCTACTGGACATGCAGGCAGAGCTGCTGTAACCATTGCAGCAGTGGGAGTTTGGAACTGAACGACACAGCAAGAAATTTGAGGAAGGCCTTTTGATTTATCAGGACTAAACTTCCAAACACAATCAGTAAGTGGACATAGGACCTTGAAGAACATAGGACAGCTTTTCCTATTTTATACAGAGGACTTCAAGTTGCCTTAAGGAGTTTGGGGAGCTAAGAGGCAGAAAGAAGTGGAACAGCTCAAACATGCTGCAAGGTCAAGAGACTTGCTGAACCTATGGGTCAGAAGAATGACCATGCAAAGACCTCTTGTGCTGTTGCCGGTGACACTGCGCAGCTGCTGCCATGGCTGACAGCAAGGCTGGCACCGAGCTGCTCTGCACACCTGCTGTCTATGAGGGGTGCCAAAAGAATAAACACACGCCTTGCTAGGACTGTTTTTTCCTAGAAGTGGCTCCTTGGCTTCCCTTGCACTCATCAACAAGATGCCTGCAAGACCACCTTTCCTTACAGGAGCTTCCTTACTAGAGCCAGGCAGACAGCAGGAACGAGCGCCTTCCCTCCCAGAAAAAGGTATTGCAGGGTGCTCTGGCTGCCAGAGCATGTCCTCTGGACACCTGATCCCACAGCCCTGTGACTGCTGAGGGCACTGATCCAAGCTCAGCAGCTTCTCCACCAAGCCAGTGAACATTTCCGACTATGTCAGCACAGAACATCTCCCCCTCCTTCTATCTTCCACCACAGAAAAAAGCTTTACCACTTCCAAGGAGCACCAGAAGGTTCCCCATGAACTACATCTGTATCTCCATGCATGTACATAAGAGTGTCTCCTTCCTGGGCTGGGGCTACTGAGCTCAACAACTTTTTCCCCAGGGAGGGCCTCTGCAGGAGGTCCAAGTGCCCATCTCCTGTGCAAGGAGGGACCTGACTACTGAGACACCACAGACATTACAAAATTTTCCTTTGTCTCCCTGTGGAGAACTATAGTTCTCTTCGTGCAGCCACAGAAGACAGCATCACATATACCTCCCCTAGGATAAGCATCCTGATTCATGCTTTGGCCAGCATAAACTGGCATTGCTCCGAGGATTCCATAGGCTCTAAGCTGGTTTATTTCCCTCTCTCAGTCTGGGATTTGGTGTTAAGATTACACACACACAGAGAAAATAAATCTCCATGACCCATTCTTAAGCCTTGGCGTGCACATAATCAAATTGCAGAAGCACATTTAAGATGCTGATATTGCTAATTATTTCCATTTCAAAAGGTTTGTTTGGTTGGACTTTTTTTTCTTTTCTCCTGCTACCCAATGGAAAAAGTCTCTACAGTTCAGCAGCACATTTCCTGGTGGTCACATGGTGACAGCTGACAAGCAGACCTGAATGTCAAATAACTTATTTCATCTCAGGTCAAGCCTGAGACAGAGTCCTGATTAAGACAGTAATTTAAAATAATTAAATAAATAAATGCTGTAAACAACCCAGGAAGAGCTCTCCAAAGAGCATCCCAAACAACACTACTCAATCTAGCAGACCTATGGCCTCCTTTCTGTATTCTTAGTACTAAAAGCATCCCCTCAGCTTGCTTTCTCATTTTCTGTCGACCTTGTCAGGCTTTAGGAGAACAGCTAACTTCTACAGATGGGGGTTTGATAGCCAGCTTTGCATTTGACAGCAGAACCCACCTCTTCCCCCCAAAATAGAAGCAATTCAGCAGCTCCAACCCACTCTCAGATAGGCCTGTCTAGGACAACATTCACATGCCATGCAGACAATTGAGATGCTGTTGGTTAACTATGAGTCAGAGGGACCTTAGTACCAGCTCAAAGACAGCTTTTCAGTGATTACAGCTTCACATCCCATTATTTATTCAGGCTGCTGTGCTCCCAAAGCAGGCAAAACAAACCCCATACAGCTCACTAAAGTGAGACGATTCAAGACCTTACCAAAAAATATATTCCCTACTCACTATTAGGTATTAAAGAATCCAACAGTAGCTGCATTTTAGCATTCCTCATGACTGAAAAAGGACGGTCTCACCAAGCCACATAAACCAGTTTTTCTCATCCAGGCCAGTGACTTATAGATTTATACAGAGAGGTGACCATCCTTGAAGCTCCACACCTAGATTTTGTGAAAATTTGAGGTATGCACAAGGAGACTGCAAAGCCAGCATAAAAACTTTTCACTTGGTATATAAAGGTGCATTTCCTGGCGTGCTGGACTCCAGCAGCCCCCAAGAGATGGTACAGGCACGACAGAGGCTATTTTCCAGAAAACCCTTGGGGCAAGAAGCTGTTCATGCCACAACACAGCACTATGCACAATCGAGTAACTTGTAAACACATGAGACTGCCCAATGCACCTTGATAGCCCCACAGATTATTCTAGTGGAAAAATTGCAATGCTTTTTCATGTCAGCAAACAGAAGAACCTCAAAGCTGCAGAGAGAGCACTTCAGATGCAGGACATCACTGTTGTAACCTTGAACAATAAATCCAAGATCCCTACAACTTAATGGTAAAGTGCTTAACCAGAGCTAGGCAAGGTCGTATCAGATTGTAAGCACCTCCTGATCTCTTATATAAATATAAGGTGCCCTGCCCTAAGTAATATGCATGCCCAGTGTTGTTTTCTTTGGTATTCTCCAACACGCCTTTGAAGCTCAGTGTGCTCTAAAGGCAGCAGATGACTTGGTCAGGGCTTTCAGTTCAGTGTCAGCCCATGGCAAAGCCTTCCTGTCCTACACAAATAATGACAGTGTGGCCTTAAATCACAGAGAAGGCAGAATGAGCTCACAGGCAAGCTGAACAGATGCAAAGGCCAGAGGGAAAAAGCTGGAAAAGAAACCACCAAGTGGGATCTTATTCTCTGAAGTCAAGAAAGATTTCTGCTCTCTCTGATCAGGGTCTCAAAAGATTGGAATCAAAGGAAAACCCCCAAAGAAGAGGTTTTTTCACTCCTCCCCAGCAAGTATTTGTCTCTGCACAGTAGAGTCTTCTTGAGTTCACAGGCATGAGGACACTAACTTTATCTACACACAGTCAAGTAAGCAAAGCTTCTGCAAAATTCCCCTCTGCTTGTCATTCACCAAGAGACACTATTTAGCATTTCAATTTCATGGACAGGGCAACAGACAGTGCAGAGTAGCAGCTGCCATAAGATTCAAAGCCCATGGGCTACACCACCTGCTCTCAGCAAACAAAGGTACTCAGGACTCAGGCCTGTATGAGAATGAACTGCTCTCCTAGTTCAGGCTCAGCTGTACCTCCTGCCCTGTCCCCTTTTACCCCTATGATTTCATTCTAACCTCTGGACCTCTGCCTGGAAGCTGCACTGCCAGCAGGGTTTATGACACGGACAAGGTATGGCGATACCACGGCCCAGCCACGCACCCCGTGCGCTTTTACTTTCAGAATTCAGCTCTGTTGCCTTAGAGCTGCTCTCTACCCAAGATACATGTCAGTCACACAGGTGAGTCAGAAGAAAACTATTCCAGAGAAGTCAAACAGAAGACAGAACTGGAACACCCAAGACCCAAGCTTTAAAGAGCATGGTTTGCCCTCCTTCAGGAGGTAGGTGAATGCTTCCTAGAAGGTGGCCCCTAACTCAGTCCTCTTAATAATGCCTCCAACTGTACCTCACAGGGAGTGGGAAAACCTATTCTGATTCACAGAAAGCTCTCTATCAGGCTGGATGCCTCCCTTAGGTCAGTGCCTGACACATCATGGATGCTCTGGACATATAAATAGCAAGGACAAAGCAGACATGATAACAGGATTGCTCAGCACTCAGAATGGCATCTGAGCAAGGCAAAGGATTTGGGCACTACCGTCAGCCTGTCCCACACTTGTGCCACGCCTTCGAGTGGCACAGGGATCACCCAGTTAGGGAACTAACTGGGGAGTCATCTCTTCAGCAGAAACAACAGCAATTAAACAACTAAATCCCTGGCAGCTACCTGCAAATGGATCCCCACACAAGAAGGGATTATTATCATGTGTCCACAGTAAAAGTTGGCACCGGGGCATCACTACAGCCTTTGAGATCTCAGACTGGGGTCTGAACAGCTGTTAAGAGCTTCCCATCAAGCTCCAGAAGTTACGGTTGCACTTCAAAGGGCGTTTCTGTAGACAAAATGCTCAGGAAGGGAAGCTTCAAACCTAACTACACAAAAAATGCTTACTGTTGTTGCACGAAGGCTACATCTCAAAACTACCTGTCTCAAAAAAAAAAAAAAAAAAAAANGCTGTGGAAAACCACCTGTGATCAAGGTGAGAGAACTTCAAGCAGTAAACAGCTCTGGCTGCCCTTGGCTCTAGGAGAGGCTCATAACTCTCTGAGACTAAATAGATACACCTGATTCTCTCAAGCCACATTCCCCTTTCAAGCTTAAGAAACTTTTCTGCATTTGTTATTCTCAACATAAAAGCTTCCAAGTATGGACTCGAACACGTGTTTGACTTCCTCCCATATGCAAAACGACAAAAAAGCCTGGAGGCACCACAGACCATTTCCTTCAGCTATTCCCCAGGCATAGGGACACACTACACTATGTGCTTGCTTCAGAAATAACTTTTTAAGGTTATTCTATAACTTGAAAACAGAGATAAAATCTAACTGAAGATCTAGCTCTTGCAGAGGGGAAGAGAATTCCTCAGTGCCCAAGATGCCAAGAAATAACCCTTTTCCAGAAATAAATATGCAGACTGAAGGATGTGCTACTCAGAGATGCTGCCCAACTCCCATCTGCACACACAAACTCGATGTCTCTATCTCCAGCTGCTTCACCTCCCGTTCGCAGCCACCAAGGGCCGGTGCCCACACGGCGAGAGGCTCCTCTCCCTCACCCAGAGCCCCACCAGACCCAAAGCAAGCAAGGTAAACCCACAAACCGAGCCCAGCAAGCCCACATTATACATGTCTGTGTGGGTGGGTGGGTGTCAGAACCAGGAGCCCTGCGCTGACTTCCTACCGTCAGGGGCCTCCTTGACCTCAGCCACCCGTCAGGGACCGGGGCGGGGGAAAGGCCTTAAAAACAAAGCGCTGCTCGCATTTTGGGAGGAGGAGGGCGCAGCGCTATTTACACACACATACGTATATACACCCACACCCCCTCGTTGTTGCTCTAATTAACAAATTAGCAGTAAAGAAGGGAAGAGGCTAAGGAGCGCCGGGCTCGGCCCGCGCTTACCGAGGCAGGCGCCGCTGACGAGGGCGGTGGCGGTGAGAGCCCCGGCCGAGGCGCCGTACACCTTCTTGGCGTTGGCCACCAGGAACGGGGCATGTTCCTGCAGGCAGCTGGCCACGCCGATGTGGTAGACCCCCAGGAAGCCGCAGCCGGCGAAGGAGATATTCCAGGTGGAGTCCAGCGGGAACATGGCCTCCGCGCCCCGCTGGGGGCGGGGGGTGCACAGGGGAAGCAGCGGCAGCCGCGGCGGAGAGGCGAAGCCGCGGGTCTCTTCTCGCACCGCCTCGGGACGGGCGGGACAACCGGGAAGCGCTGCTGCCGAAGACAGAGTTGGAGACCACGGCAAGGTTTGCCGCTGGGAGAGTTGTGCCGGCTGCCAAGCTTATATGCGGCGGCCCGGCCCTCGGGTCCGCCCCCGGCATGGCCGCCGCCCCTCGGCAGCCCCGGCGCGGGCGGGATCGCCCGGCCCCTTCTGCCAACCCTTCCTCCGGTGAACCGCTCTCCCGGCCCGGGGGCATTGCGGGCGCTCGCCGTCCTCCGAGCCAGGGCAGCCGTGCCAACGCCGCCCTGAAGTGGCAGGGGCCGAGCCAGCTTCTCGGAGGAGAGGGTTGCGGCTTCTCGCAGCACCCCAAACCTCGCCCTGTCCCGGGGCAGCAGGCTGTTCTTCCCTCACGGAACATCCTGATTCTTGGCATCTGCTCCAAGTCCTTGGGGTTTCCTTTGTTTTTCGGGGAATGGACACGAAACGTGAGAGAAAGGATAAAAGCTTTCCTCTTTCACAAAAAGCTGAGGAGTCAGATGGAGGCAAGTCTTGTCTCAGCAATAGGGCAAGAACTGGGAAAAAGGTAATCCTCCTGTCCCCCTCTCTATAGCTTTCTCTGCCTTTAAACTCATAGAATCGTTGGAAGCAACCCACAAGGATCATTGAGTCCAGCTCCTGGACCTGCACAGCACCGTCCCCAAGAGTCACACCATTTGCCCAAGGTTATTGTCCAAATGCTTCTTGAACTCTTGTTAAGGCTTGTGTTGTGACCATTTCCCTGGGGAACCTGTTCCAGTCCTCCACCACCCTCTGGGTGAAGAACATTTTTCTAATATCCAACCTAAACCTGTCCTGACACAGTTTCGGGCAATTCCCTCAGGTCCTGTCACTGGGCACCGCAGACAGGAGTTCAGTGTCTGCCTCTCCTCTTCCCCTCACAAGGGAGTTGTAGACTGTTGTATACTAATCACCAAAACACACACAGTTGCTTACCTTTGGTAACCTTTTCTAAACATTTTTTTCTCCACATGCCTCTAAGCTCACCAAAATGCTTAGATTTAGTCAGGGCCATTGTGATTTTCAGTAGTACTTCTGCACAAGCTCGCCACAGAGCAGCACTGGGTGAGAGGCCAGTGCTAGCAGATCATCCAGATAGATTTCAGAAGCTGTAAAGATCCCCTTGCCATAAACAATGCAGACTACAGTCATCCAAATGATTAGGTACGTATGAAAATTTAGAGACATCAAAAAGATCAGCATAGCGAGAGAAGCAGCTGCTCTACTCAAAGCTAGGAAGCAAGATCAGCAGGAGGAAGGTTTGGGGGATACAAAACAAAAACCATAAACAGTTTTTTAATGGAAGCAACATAAGGCAAAAAGCACTTTCTACCAAAGCTAAATAAACCTACTTAATCCATCTTGGCATAAAGATATTTGGATTAGTTTTCTTATAACTGGTCAGAAGTTTCTCACTTAGGACAGTGTTATACCAGTCCTAAACAGCTCCCAGACTAAGCAAAGCAAGGCCTTCCTCCCCACAGGAATGTCACCAATTTTGCTAGTGGAGGTCATCCAAGTAGCCCCTCTTCCTGTTTCTTCCACTCCAAACATCCTCTCAAATGATATGAGGGAGGCTGATGCGCTCCCCGCTGATGAGCCATCCATGTTGCAAGAACAGCTGTTTAATGCCTCAGTCTACTGCCTCACAGGCAGGTGACAGAAGCAACTAAATTCAGCAGGTAATAAATCCAGTATAAATCCAATTTGCATAAATCCAATTGCACAAATCCAATATTTGAGTTCAAGTTAGACATCATACTCCAGCCTCTACAGACAGAACACTTTTTCATTACGTGTTCACGCTTTGCTTTCACTAGACCAGCAGGAGTACAGCTTTATCCTTCTTTCAGGTCCTGCCCCCGAGCCCACCACCTCACCTAGCTGCCAGGAACTACTCTTTATACATATTAACTGACCCTGGAGCACATAAAGAATTAACTCTGCTTATCTTAAGTCCTCACTTTATACCCTTCTCTCCCTTCCTCTCATGCCTCTAGCTGCTTTTGTAATTTCCTTCCTCCCTTGCGTTTGGTGTGGTTACATAACCCTCGTCAGCCCTCATCTCCTCCACCTGGAGAGGTGAGCCCTGGCACACCTGAGCCTTGACTCTCTTACAGGTCCTTAACACCAAGGTGATCATAGAGCTTCCACCCCGTGCTTCTGATGACACAGGAAGGTATTTTCATGTAGTCAAACCCAAAGGAAACATCGTGTCTCGCCTTTTCCAGAACAGGGATTGTTCTGCAGAAGAACTCGTCACTGGGTTGTGACTTCAGCGGAACTCTGTGGCAAAACTGACCACTGAACCTTGTCTGCAGATACTTCCCAAACACTTGTAACCACAAGTGTTACAATGAAGAACATCTTCATTCTCGAGCCAACGCTGCTCCCTCTTTTTCCAGCATTTCACAAGCCTTACTGTTCCTAGCATGTCTGGAAAACAGAAACAACAATGCTGCGACAATGCTGGAGTTAGTTTCACTTGATTTCCCAACAGCAATCTCATCTTGAGTTGTTTACATCACTGCCTTGGCCCTCAAGGTTGCTTATTTGAGGAGGCTAATGCTGCCCTGTTGAAACAGGTCGATGAAACGAACCATGTGAACACTAATCTCTTGTGGAGTGCTGCCTGGGTACTGGCACGAGCAGGCTGACAAACAACTGTGCTTTTCTCAAAAATAAACTAACCCCCAAAACTAATCTCTTTCCCCCCAGTAAGAAAGTGCTACAGTTCTGCTGTTGCTCACAATGCAGCAGTAAGCCAGATCAGCAAGATTTACAAGGCATTTTTTCCTGTGTGTCAAACTCCAACTGGAACTCTTTAAATCCACTCGTGCCCTTACACGTTGAGATGCCACGGAGACAGCTTAGCATGCAATCTCTCGTTGTCATGCTTATTTTCTAGCCTCATGAATAGCAAGCTGTTAGTACCTACAAGATAATAACATGCAAGCAAACAATCTCTGCTTTTTCAGGCAAGACCCTGTTTTTTGCCGGCCATTGGGAATTCAAGGGAAGACGAAAGGCGGCCTGTTACAATGTTGATTCCAGAATGTTACTTTAGTATTGTTGTCCATAGTCAGAAAGAAAGGCACATCAGTCACAAAGCTCAACCCAAGTGCTGGAAAGCCGGAGTTAAATGTCTTTTTCTTACCCGTGATATTTGTGTATGTCAGGTCATTCCATGGCAGACTCTTGGGACTCTTAGGAGCATCTCCTGAGGCAAAGGAGTGGTCCTGCTCTCTTGGGACTGAATTTTTCTTTGAGGAAAGGTACTACAGACATCTCTGTAAGTCAAGCCTACCGAGTTCAGCAGGCCTCCCTGCATGTAGCAGCTGGCAAAATTTGGCCTTGGTAGTAGGAGTGAAACCAGTTGAGAGTGGCCCCTGGGAGCCATTGCTTATTGCTTTACAGTAGTGTCTAGGACATTCTCCCTGCTTTCCAAGTAGTGAAGATGTCACGTCTCTCTCCCCGCCCCACGGTGTTCGTAAGGAACGACTTTCAGTGAGAGCTGATTTGAGACGGCACAGCATTTGTGTCCCAGTGAGGAAAGCCCGCATGTTCCAACGTCAAGCCTATGACTAAATCACTCTCTCTTGTCAATTTGGTAATGATCAGTTACCAGTGTAATCTCCAGGCACAAGACTATCCCTTCCTTTCTCTTCAATGCCCTTGAGCCTATCTTTTATGAAGAATTCAGGAAAAATCTTCTCTAGCTAAAATTGATTCTGTAAGGGGACGGACTAGGCCACAAGTCCAAGTATTTGCAGGCACTAGTCTTCTCTGAGAGCATCATGGAGTACAATGCATCTACCCCACCAGTACCCTTGCCTTTGGAAATCATCCATAAGCCTGAAAGGGCATCTCTGAGACTTGAAAATTCAGAGCAGTGACTCCAAAGCAGAAGCAGGGATCCCATCTCCTTCACAGCTGAAGCTCATGGAAATCAGAAGAACAGAGTGGTGAGCTCCATGCAGAGCACCAAACAAGTGTGCAGCAGACTTCCAGGCACATCACTGCTCAGGTACAAAAGCCATCAGGTGGCAACAGTTCCATAAATAGGTAAGGAAGGGGGAAGAAAGCTTAATAGGTTTTGATTTTGTATTCTTAAGAAATGCTCACCATGCAGAGGTTTTAGCAAATTCTGCAAAATGTGTGTGAAATCTTGGAGCAGAGCCGTGCCCTGACCTCGAGGAACATCTGCGAGGTGGTTATGTTGCATTGGCTCCTTGTGGCACTGTAACGAGAGCTCTGTTTTCAGTGCTTTCTCTGAGAGCTGCCACCAGAAGTTTCTTCTCTGAACAGTTTACCAAATGAGCTGTCTTTTTTCTCAGAGCAGGTTGACCGACAGTTTTCATTAACATTATGCACTTTCACAAAGGAATTTAGAGGTTGTAAGAGAACACCAAACACAGGATCAGGTCCATAATTCAAGGTTAACAGGTCATATGAAGAAAAACAGGGTGAAAAAAGAAGTTAGTCTAGATGTAGTTGTACTCCTCCCCTCATCACAGTAGCCAGCAGCTAGCACCACAGGTTTCAGTCTCATCCCACAGGCCTGGGCACAGCAAACTTATCAAATAGCTCAGTGCCATTCAAATAAATTCCTCTGTGCATGGAAAAACCCTACTGGGTTGTGTGCCAGGGCAGTCCCTTCCTGTGTAAACACTGACGGTGCTCTTGAAGCAGCAAAGCAAGGCACTACTGGGGAGGGTCAGAGGCACCTCTCAGTAAAACCACATCCAAGAACCACTCTTTTTCAGTGACCTGAAATACAGAAACCACTAAGAAAAGCAACACAGGCACTCCTGCCAGGGTTGAACCACTGCCATTATGAGTCTGACAGAGAACTACGGTGAACGTGAGCGGTTTCCATCACTACCAGATCACCAGCCTGGCACTTCAGAGACAAAGCAGATGAAAGGTATTGGCACTATTATCCCCTGTAACTTTTTCCTGCAGCAGGGAGAGAGGCAGCAAGGGTTAGTTGCTTAAATCATGGCCGTTTTGAGGCTCTAACTTCCAACTGCTCTCTTACTTGGCTATGAAGTGCTGGGTGTTTTCTCTCAGTACACCACAGAGATAAAAGTTTTACTTACCTGGATTTCACCCATCTCTCCTCTCAGAAGTAGTTGCCATGCTTAGTCCAAAGACTCATAATGAACACAGCTGTATCAGCTACTGCTTTTTCTCCTCCAAAAACTACATTAGAAAAGATCCACAGTATACACTACTCCAGGGGCATCTTTTTGACACTATCAGTGTAGACTTAGCACAGCAAGATCATCAGACATGCAGTTTATACTCTACCTACTTACAGATGAAGACTTCCACAAGAAGCCAGGGTAAGTTGCCTGCCAAAACCATCCTCTAGCAGTAAACACTTTATAAATAAAGCAAAATTTACTGTCCTCTCAAGCTGATGCATTCTGGCATGCCAGAGATGTTTCAGTTCTCCAAAAACACCATTCTCATGTTTCTCTTTGTTCAGATTAAGGTACAATTCAAGTCCCGATAGTCCAGAATAGCCATTCAGCATGAAGGGCACCTCTGCATTGATCTGTGTCCCATGACAGCAGGATGCAGCTTGGGGGTTTTTTTGTTACAGACTGTTAAGCATATGGATGTAACAGGAAATCCAAGTATAGTCAACCATTTTATTGGTGTTGTCCCTAGATCTTGGAAATCTGACAGTGACGAAACTGGTGCTTTTAAATATTTAAAAACAAAATTACTATAATTACTAATTACAGTATAATTATACTATAATTAGTCTGAAATTATATTTCTGGACTAATTCAGGCCTGCTGTTCATTCAGTTTCACATTCTGGAAATGAATAAACAGATCCTGGAAAACAAAGTCCTTTTATTGCTGAATAGATGGGCCACTTCCCTGAGTAACTGAGAGCAAAATAGTATGGAGAAGGTTAACATCAGGGAGATTCAGTTTCCACATACTGTTTAAGAAACAGTAATCTCAAAACAAGCATCCAGGTTCACACAAGCTTTGCCATTTCCTCAGTACTCTCAGAGTTGAGTCCAACAGTCCGTCAGAAAATTCACACACCTATTGCAGACAGAGATAAAAATCAAAGCTGTGTCAAGAGCTATTTTAAGAACAGCTGCCTGAATCCAAGAGCACTTGTATGGTACTAATAATAAACTCAAAAACATTTAAAACAAAGAATTTTAATAACTTCTCTATAACAAATAATTAATCAAAGAGGCCGAATCCCATGTCATCATCAGATTCTTCAGATTCCTCCTTCTTCTCTTCTTTCTTCTCCTCAGCTGAAGGAAAAAAAGACCAAGCAAATGGTCAGTATTAACACTGCACCACAGATTTTCAAGATACAAGTTTTGGTGTTCTCAGCTCCCCTGCTACTGGTATTGGAGCCTCCATGGTTCATCTCATTCCCTTTCAGCAACCAAATACAAACACTGAAGGGATACAGACACTACTATCACAGGGATGTGCTGAACACCACCAAGTCTCTTGATTCTTGTTTCTAAGCCAGACCAATCCCAAGGCAGATAAAGAGCAAATGCTTCTGACTGTCCAAAGGAAAAGTAACTGTTCCGTTTCCATTTCCATCACATACTGAACTGCCAAGGCGGAGAAGCCTTGAAATGTGGACTGAGTCGTTAAGCTGTTACCAGAGACAAAAGGAGTTGCCCTGTAGCCACACCTCTCCACTCATACTCACCGGCAGCAGGGGCAGCAGCTGCAGCAGGAGCAGCAGAGCCCCCTCCAGCAGAGACTGCCACCGCTCCCCCAGCCGGCATGCTGGCAAGTTTTCCATTACCTGAGTGGGACACAAGAGAATGTATTTATTTACATGCTCATTTCAAGCATAGAAGTTAGGGGAAATGGAAGATTGCAGAAAAAAAAATCCCATCTCATGGACTGAACCTGTCACTAATCTGCTGAAAGGAACAAGAGGCTGCATCCATGATAAATATAAACAGTTCTGTGAAAAATACTCAGGAGTTTTAAGATTCACAAAGGTTTATGCCAAGAACACTGGCAGCATATTATTAGTAAGTTTTCTTCTGTACACAAAGTCCCTGTCTTTTTTCCAAAAGCTGTCATAAAAATAGCAGCAAACACATCCAATTTCACACACCCAGATTGTTCTCTGAATACAGCACAGTAGCCCAGAAGGTGATAATGTACCTCAAAAGTAACATATCAGCAGCACTGGCTTCCCCTGCTCCCTTTTTTTTTTCCCTTTCAGGGTAGAGAGAACTCTGAGGGCATAACTGGATCACACTTACAAGAGGGAAAGGACAAGATTGATTTATTTATGGCAAAGAGTACAGTATTTTAAACAAATTCCTCAGCACCCTATGAACCCTATTGCATCTCCTTTGAGACTTCTGATTTCTGCTCGTATTTGGAAAGCCAGCTCATTCTCTGGCCTCTGTCTTTCACATACCAAGGCTCCCTTGGCATTCAAAGGTCACGTACGCACTATGTTTGCCTGTATTTCAGTTTCTGGGAATCAGTTTCTAAATAATTCCCCGTTACTTCAAGCTCTAACAAACTAGCAAAGTAAACAAACATGTTTCATATGCATGTCAATATGTTCTAAGAAACAATTTATTTGAAGTATTACAGAAAGAGACAGCTTAAGTGTGTTGTAACCACATGCATAATAGCTCTCTTAGGCTTTTCAATCCACAAGGATAGAAATGTCCAGTGCCTGCTCCTGACAGCACGGCCAGGCAAAGTCCTGGCAACCTTTGAGCAAAAATATGCCTGCAAATTCCCTTGTGCCTACACACTTGCAAAAAAAAAACCCAACTCATTAATCAGAAACCTTTGCACTACCTCAGCTCTGCTTTACTTCAGCCCTATGACCTAGTCAATTCATGTGAAAAGTTCCAGCTTCAGTAAGAGCACAAATTTCTCTGGAAATCAGCCCTCAGAGTTCTATCTCAGGGAAAAGGAGATGCCGGACTCAGGGAGCTCTAGAAGAGGTGTGCACTGGAGGGGCTTGTGCTCATCGCAGAGGGTGGAGCTGCACCCCAATGCCAACTGTCTGTTCTTCTTGCTTTACATCCCTGGCACACACAACGGGTGAAACACAAAACATCTCCTAGAGAACCCGAAGGACAGCTCAGTCTCTTATCAACATGTTCAGAAGACTACGTCATGAGCATACTACCAGTAAGCTCATACATGCTTAAGTTCTCCAGTTTAATGTGGTCCACAAGCGAAACCCAGCAGGTACTGGCACTGACCTGCAGGGAATTAGAATGGACCTGATTTCACTCAGTTCAGCTGTGATGCTGAATGGACAAAGAGTCAGGGAGTTGGCAGCAATTCTACACTCTCAGGTCTAGGCTATCAAAGTAACAGAGGCAATTATCTGGGGCACTCAAAAGACTCTACTTACCCTGAGCAATTACATCTTCAATGTTTTTTCCATTCAGCTCACTAATAACCTGCAAGTAAAATTTAAAATGTTAAGAGTTTCCAAATAGCATGAGAATGAGCTACATTTAAACAAGTACTGATGAATCATCATATACAGCACCTCCATCCTGCTGCTTATAAAGCCCCAAAATTCCCTACTTCTCAGTGCCAGGAACAGAACACTGATATGAAAATTTCAGCTAAGTCTATTACACTTAAAGTGTTTTCATGAAAACTGTTACTAAATTCATAATGAATCCAAGAACCTTGCAGAAAGGAGGATACAGAGATGTTGTGGGACCAATTAGGAAGGCCCACCAGCAGTGTGTTAGTCCCTGAGGGACTGTTAACAATTCTTGCTTAATGCCCCCTGGGAGGCTCTGAAGCACTGGGTTCTGGACCCAAAACCAGAGAGTCCCATTCCTAACCCTACCAAATGTTAACAGCCAAGCTATTGTATCCTTGCCCTGGAACACAGAGTTCCAACTTTAATTTTACTACCATTGTTGTATAACCAGGGATGACAAAAGCAAAACACAAACCCCGAAATTGCTAAAGCAAGCAAGCACTTAAAAATAATGCTCCAGAACTTACTGGTGAATCCCAGCTATCAGGAGTTAGTGGCCAAAGCCAAAGGACTTTAGCCAAGAGCTTTTTAACAGGCACCTTCTGCTTACACAGAGCATGGGATGTGTGCAACTATGTGCCTGCATGACTGCTCCATCCAGGAGAAAGGTGCTTGTAAGACTTCACTACATTTACACTGGCTTAAGATACAGCCTATGCAAAAATTAATTATGACCAAAACAGATATCAGAACAGCTTTCTGAATATTGGAGGATCAGAGAAAGCAATTCATTTATGAAGTTATTAAACCTAAAGGAGCCAAAGATAGAAGACTTGGCACTTAAAACAGGAGCACCACGAGTTCAAACCAACATCCCAAACCATAGTAAGGATTCTGTCAGCTCAGCCAACCCATTGTCTGGTTAGGCCTATGATAAAACACTGGGAAAATAGTTTCTTTTTACCTCTCTGGAAACACTTCACTTACGAGTATGGGACAAATGATAAGATCATTTTATCGGTTCTTGCCTTTTTTATCCCATGGCAAATTATTTTTAGGTCCACAGTGCTGAAGATCTATTATACCACAAGAAACATTCTAATTAAGATACTCTCTTTAAAACCCTGTCTTTCAACACAACCCCTCTGGAATTAATTTCAAAGATCTTCCTATATATTATCCTAACACCTTTAATGTCCATGTTAGGGTTTCCCTACGTTTCTTGGTGGAGAAACAAATGCTCCTTTGTAGCAGTCTAAGTAAGAATGTATTCCTGAGTATCAGGCCTTCAGAAGTGTTAGCTCTGAATCCATACTGACCAAAAATAAAAAGGGAACCTTCAGTGCAGGCTAGACACGATGTCAGAACATTTTCAATGCATCCTTATATGCAGCCACCATCTCAATGAGGATGATTAGACTGAACTACCAGAAATCAGCAACAACTGACAGAGACCTTTGCAGAGCACAGGTGTTGAATAAGAAAGCCAGGCTTCTAACAGAAGCTGTAAAAACTTATGATTGGCTCAGTAGTGTTTTAGAAATCACACACGTAAGGTAAGGATCAGCGAATGCCTGAACAATGTAACAGCAGATCAATAGCGAGGCAACGGGAACACTGAAACCAAGGAAACAGCTCCAACGTCTGCTGCTGGCTGGGACACCTGGACTTAAGAGTCAACGCCACCTTGTTCATGCGTTCATCGTCCGTCTCGATGCCGACGCTGTCGAGGATCTTTTTCAAGTCTTTGGACGTGGGAGACTCGTTGCCCCCGAGCACTGCGAGCAGATAAGCTGCGACGTAACGCATCCTGCAAGACAGGAGTAGAGTCCTCAGCACGACCGGGTTACGTGCTCGGAGGGAGCTCATCCCTTCTCCCTCCGAGCCACAATCCTTTGACACCACTTCTAAAAGGCAACCCGCGGCCCGCGAGGCCACGCTCCCCTGACCGTGCCAGCGCGGGGCCCGCACGCGGCAGCCCGGCACACACTCCCGCCCCGCGCCGCCGCCGCCGCACACCTCTCCAGAAAGAAAGCGGCAACGGGGCATTCCCGCCCTGGCGTTCGCCTAAGCCTGTCCCGTCCCTCTGCCAGTCCCGGCCCAGGCGCGGGCCGGGAGAGCACATGGCCGCCATTCTCCCCTCCTACCCCCCCGCCCCGAGTGATCTCGCCCAAGCCCGGCGGGCGGCGGCGGACTGGCGCGGGTTGGCCGGACGCCACCATTCCCGCGGAGGGGGGGCGCACCGCGCGCTTACTTGGGCGGCGGCGGCGGCGCGGGACACGGGCCTGGGACGTGCGCTCGCGAGGGCAGAGCGGCGGCGAAAGGAAGGGGCGGAGCCTCGGCAACGCCTTCTTCCCGCCACCCCGCAACAACGAGCGCTGCCATTGGGCCGGGCCGGCGGGCAGCGCGCAGGCCAATCGGGAGCCGAGGATGCGGCCGCCGCCAGCGCGGCCGGTGGCACATGCGCAGAGGGCAGGCTGCCCATCCCGGGCGTGCTGTGCGGCCTCGTTATCCGTGTTGGAATGGGTGTGATTCCCCGCAATCACGGAATCACAGAGTGAATGAGATTGGAAAACACCTCTGAGATCATCGAGTCCAACCTATGACCGAATAGCACTCCGTCAACTAGACCATGGCACTGAGTGCCACGTTCAGTCTTTCCTTAGACGCCTCCAGGGACGGGGACTGCACCACCAGCCCGGGCAGCCTGTTCCAATGCCTGACCACTCTTTCTGTGAAGAAATTCTTCCTGATGTTCAACCTAAACCTCCCTTGGCACAGCTTAATACTGTCCTTCAACTGTGGCATCCTGCCCTGCCCTAGGAGGGTCAGCACAATCCCCTCCACTTGTCCCATGAGTTGAGTTCTGTCACCAGTTGCACGTGAGGCAGATCCACATGCAGAGTCCTCATATTTGTTTATTTCGTATCAGTGCAGAGACAGGCAGTGGGTGATGAATCCGCAAAGCCAGCGCTTGTCTCTGTGCGTTTCTTCATGGAAAGGGTGGTCCAAAGGCATTGGAACAAGCTCCCCAGGGAGGTGGTGGAATCACTGGCCCCGGAGGTGTTCTGGGAACAACTGGGCATACCAGTTAGCTGTGGTCTAGTTGTCACGGTGGTGTTTGGTCAGTGGTGGAACTCAATCTTGGAGTGGCCAGCAGGATTAGGGAAGTGATCATCCCTCTGTACTTGGCGCAAGCGAGGCCACATCTCAAGCCCTGTGTCCAGTTCTGAGCCCCTCACTTCAATACAGATATTGATGTGCTGGAAAGTGTCCAGAGAAGGGCAATGGAGCTGGTGAAGGGTCTGGAGCACAAGTCTTGTGAGGAGCGGCTGAGGGAGCTGGGGTTGTTTAGCCTGGAGAAAAGAAGACTCGGTGGTGACCTTATCACTCTACAACTGTCTGAAAGGAGGGTGTAGTCAGGTGGGAGTTGGCCTTTTCTCCCAGGCGATTAGCAACAGGACAAGAGGACATAACCTCAAGCTGTGTCAGGGAAGGTTCAGCTTGTACATTTGGAAGAATTTCTTCACAGAAAGGGTGATTAGACATTGGAACGGGCTGCCCAACGCAGTGGTGGGGTCACTGTCCCCGGAGGTGTTTAAGGGAAGACTGGACGTGGCACTTAGTGCCATGGTCTAGTTGACAGGGTGGTGTTTGGTCATGGGTGGGGCTCAGTGACCTTAGAGGTGTTTTCCAACCTGAAGGACTCAGTGGTTCTGTAAAATACCTCAACTCCATGTGTGGATCGACTTCTTCCACACGGGGTGACAGAACTCACTTTTGGGACAGCGTACTGAAGCAAGGCTCTCTGCAGGACGGAGAGGGCTGCTGTCCTGTGCTGGGAGGCTGGGAGGTGGTAATCCTGTGGCAAGGTCTCGCCACGGGATTATGGGAGTCACCACCTGTGCTTGGTTCGCTTGATTTCCTGCATTAGGGAGATGAATAGAAGTAAAATGTTAACACTGTGCTGAAATCCACTGGACCCAAACAAACCAGGAGTGCTGGTTCAGCAGCAGGGCTGTGCGTGGGTTGTGGCTATCCTTGTCTTGCTGTCCAAGGGCTGCCCCAAAGATACTCAGTGTGGTGGGGCTTCTGTGGTAGCTCAGGTGCTGGCAGAAAACCACCAGGCTCACAGTGTTATAACTGAGCCAGCGCTTGGAGCAGCAGTCAGTGGTTACTCTCTACTCCCTGTAGGAAGAGAAGTTTCCCTCAGGGCCATGTGCAGCTTGCATTCAAAATCACAGAATCAGTTAGGTTGGGAAAGACCTCTGAGATCATCAAATCCAACCTATGCCCAAACACCACCCTGTCAACTAGACCATGGCACTGAGTGCCATGTCCAGTCTTTCCTTAAGCACCTCCAGAGACGGTGACTCCACCACTTCCCTGGGCATCTCATTCGAATGCCTGACCACCTTTTCTGTGAAGAAATTCTTCCTAATGTCCAGCCTGAACCAGCCTGGACATCAGCTGGAGAGCATGTCCTCTTGTCCTGTCACTTGTTGCCTGGGAGAAGAGGCTGATCCCCGCCTGGCTACAACCTCCCTTCAGGACAGCCCCAGCCCCGCGCCCTCCTGGGATCGCAGCCCCCGCTCCACGTCTCTCCTTGGATTTGTACGGAACGAGCACAACACCCGGAGCTGCCCGTGCCTCCCGCTCCCTTGGAACCCAGGGGAGCCCCACCGGCACCGGCTGCGCTGCCAGGGCCGTGGCCGTGTCGGGAAAATCTCCTTTCGTGCCCTTGACGTGGCATCAGGACGCCTGGACAGGGTTCCCCATAGCATCCGACCCCATGTCCCGCTGCCTCTGGCACCTCCCCCGTCCCGTCCCGCCCCGGATCGCGGCGCAGCTCCCGAGAACTTTTCAGGAAGTGGCGGGCAGAGCCCTGCCCAGCCCAGCCCAGCCCTGGCTGCTGAGTGCCCGGGGCCGGTGCGGAGGGGTGAGACAAGCGGGGCCGTGCTCAGCCGGGCACGGGGTGCGGCTGCTGCTGGGGCCTGGACAGTGGGCGTGGGGTGACGGGGCCAGGGGCAGAGCGTGCTGCGGACAGCCCGAGTCCGGCTGTGTGTGTCCATGTGCGGGGGTGTGTGTGTCCATGTGCAGGGGTGTGTGTGTCCATGTGTGGGGCTATGTGTATCCATGTGTGTGGGTGTGTGTTCATGTGAAGGGCTGTGTGTGTCCATGTGTGTGGGTGGATGTGTTCATGTGAAGGGCTGTGTGTGTCCATGTGTGGGGGTCTCTGTGTCCATGTGCAGGTGTATGTGTCCATGTGCGGGTGTCTGTGTGTCCATGTGTGGATCTCTGTGTCCATGTGTGGGTCTCTGTGTCCGTGTGCAGGTGTGTGTTTCAGAGTGTCTGTGCCACCACAGGTCTGTCCATGTCTGTTGGCCCTGAGGCTGCCTCTGTGGCCTCTGGAGCTGCCCTCTGGTTCCTTCACCACTGATAGCTTTACAAAGCTGTAGCAGATGGACTTTTTCCTTACACGTCTGTAAGGGGGCTGTGTGCATGTTGTGCATAATGTCTTTGTAAGAAATGCTCCCCTTTATACTAAAGCAGTAGTTTCACTGTTTATCCCACTGGCACTCAGTTTCACAAACTAGGTTCAAGGAGGACCCAGGACAGTTTGCGAGCTGCCTCTGGGCTCTGCTTCCTGTTCTTCTTGTCCTTACACTTCTGTTCTTTCCGAGTAAGGCATTCCTGCTCTTTCAGGGGGTGACGCCTCCCCGAGACAATGCCTTGGAAACATCAGTGCTGCCGTGTCCCACAGGCTAACACTAAAAGCACTGCTCCTCAGGGTGTTGCTGGGACATTGGCTTGTTTCTTCTAGCCTTGGATGTTGGAGCCAGGTTTGTTCTAACTCTGCATCACTCAAAAGAAACTTCTATTCACCAATTCGTTCTATGGCAGGGTTTACAAAGAGCTCCCCATATTCACACCATGAGGTAGTTTAATTGCCAAGCTCAGGAGGTGTTGCTCCTGCACCACAGACGTGCCTTTTCTAACCCCGTCCCTGGCCCTGACACGTTTTCTCTGCTGCCCTTTGTCCACTTGCTTTTATCCTGTTGACACTTGGTTTCGCAAATGGGTTCGATGAGGGCCTGTCACAGTCTGTGAGCCACCTCTGGGCTCTGCTTCTGGCTCAGCTCTCCCTGCCCCAGTTTTCTTCTCCACTTGTAAAGCTTCCCATGAAGGCACCTTGAAATCTGCATTAGGCATAGGCATTTACATTTATATCTTTTAAAGTTAGTATTGGTCTTTATTCTGATGGTGCGTAATTGCTCCATTCCCTGCTGAGATGTTGGCTGGAAAAATTCAGAGGTTTTCTCTAGGAAAATTTCTGTGCTCTGCCTCCAAAGCTTTCAGTAACATGCATGTAATCTTTCCTACCATCTTGCTGTGATTATAAACTGTTTCCAGCCACTCTGGACTGGGGCAGGAGGCCTTCATAGTGCACCTGTGTTCTCTTTCAGAGCCATCTTTCCTCCTCTCCTTGTCCCAGCTGCCTTGTGGTGCCGCCAGTGCCTGCCTGCCTGGCAAGTCAGAGCATGTCTGGACCCTGTGGATGAGATGCAGAAGATGGCAGAGCTGCTGGGGCTCAGGGATGAGTGCGGGGAGGGGACTTCGGGGGCTCCTGCCCTCGCTGGCTCCTGCCTTGCGGACAACAGACTGAACCTGGATGTTTATCCTGACGGCTGCTGCCGTTTCCTCCAGCTGTTCAAGGAGCGACAGGGAGAGGTGGTCCAGGTCGAGTTCCTCCGGCTCAGCAGCAACGATTGCCTCCTTGACACCACACTGGGTAGCCTTCCGCATCTGAAGCACCTGAAATCCCTGGTGCTTAAAGGTAAATTCCGGGGCCCATCACCATGCAACTTTTCTAGGCTCAGATTTTTTTGTTAATCCTTCTCTCCACATCTGCAAGACAAACTGCCTTTGGAAGTGTTTTGTTCCAGTGCCCCTTCCCTCAGCTTTGGCTCAGCCTTGCTCAGAGCTGAATGCAGATTTCAACAAGATACAGCTTCTAGACTCTTACTTCCTCCCTTTGTTTCTACAGCTGCCTGGGGACTGGGTTTTTTGGACTCTGGTTGGGTTGATACTGCAGAATTTTCTATAGCCATTCTCTAGAAGAAGAGCATTTTTTGCAGTTATGCAAGAAGAGGGGGATTGAAAGGTGTTGAATCTTTTGGTAAAAGTTCAGTCCCTCTTTCATTTTTGGGAGTATAATAAGCTTTCTTTGCTGTGTTTCTGACTGAATCAATCCATGCTTAATCCTTGCTTACTGCCAGTGACTGTAGGTTTAGCAAAGTTCAAGACAGACCAGAAGAGGCTCATCAACATTTTATCTCAAGTAGGGCACAGGGTGTGCATGTAATTTGGCAAAGTGTAATAACTGTTAGAGCTATAAATATTAGATCATTCTCTGACTGTCTCATCTATTTATTATGGGAGGATGTCAATATAGTTTGTATAATTTCTGTATCAGACTGAATCATTTGCTCTTTGGGAGGTAGAATTTTAAAAATAAATGAGGAAAAAAAGGGGGAGTTTGGGGGCAGAATTCAGGGTTCTAGCTGAAAACTGAAAAGTCTGAGGTTTGTTTCTATATCTGTCACCAATTTCTCATGTGAATAATTTTATTTGTCTTTTCCCCCTTTAGTAAGGTGGCAATAACAGCAGGACCTTTTATCAGCCTTGTTTTGTGAGATGTACACCCACCCTGAGCATTCTGAAGTGCAATTACGTAGTTCACTAAGATCTTATGTACAAAGTGCAATGTGCCTGTTAGTTTGGTTGTTCTCATTTTGTACCATTATGCAGCATAAAAAAATGTTTGGTGCCCTCTACTGTATATGGATATAAATAGAAAACAGTGGAGAGGGTCTATGAAACAACGAACAAATGGGAAAGTTTGGAAGTTTCCTTTTGTTTGCTCAAATTATTTTCCATGGGTGCAGCCCTTCTCCAATTTGAGTGTGACAAGCTGGGGTAGGGAGCTTGCATTCTTCCCTCTCTGTGCTGTCTGGCCTACAAAATACTGAATTACCTACTTTTCCCCCACATTTTCACTGCTTTCCTCATGTCTGCCCTCCAGTCTTAAAACAGCAGATCTCAGTCCTCAGGGCTGTTTGCTTCTCAACAGCATGGACAAAGCCTTGAGGGCAAGGACTATTTCCTTGATCCATAAAGTGTTGTGTGTTGGCCACTGGTAATGAGGAAGAAGTGGGGAAGGAGAGTGAGAGGCTTGGAGGTATATTGGCCACCCTGCTGAAGGGTGGTAAATTCGTGGGGTGGCCTGGCTCATTCTGAGCTTTGATTCCAGATGTGTCTAGCAGAGCTGTACTGGTTCGCTGTGGCATCTCCCGATTTCCTAATAGGTCTTCATCATTACACCCCTTTCACTGAATAGGAAACTGAGGCATGGAGCAGAAAACTCACTTCTCTGAGTACTTTGTGATTAGTGCTGCTCATTGTGATCAGTAACCCTCCATCTTGTGGATCTCTGTGCTAAGGAGTCTCACATGAGGCTGGTGAGCTCTCCTGGTAGCACACTGACCTCTTCCTCAACTTCCCTCCACCCAGGTGGCCATGCTAGGGATGAGTTTGGTTCCTATCAGCATGGCTCCCTGACAAGCTTGCCACCAGACTTTGGGAACCTCAGGTGTCTCACGCACCTGGATCTCAGCTTCAATAGACTCTCCACCTTGCCGAGCTGCATTCTCCACCTCCCCAGCCTCCGTGTGCTCCTGGTGAGCCACAACAGCCTGGTGACACTTCCTGAGGACTTTGGCTGTCTGCGCAAACTGACTTTCTTCTCTGCGATGAAAAATCAGCTGAAAGACTTACCTCAGAGCATTGGGGAGCTCTCAGTGCTGCAGAATCTGGATCTTTCAGAAAATGCTTTGGAATTGCTTCCTGAGGAAGTTGGGAATCTGCACAACTGCACAGAGCTGGATCTCTCTGGGAATCGCTTATCAAGCATCCCAGACTCCCTAGGTATGTATTTTATTGGGCAGAGAAGGACATGGGCTTGCCAAGCTTTTCGTACAGCCTAGGACCTCTGAGACCCTTGGTCTCTGTCCCCAGAGTTGTTAACATAAACCATGTTATATTGGAGCCAAATGGAAGGGGTAGCCAGAAAGATCATGCTTGGTTCAGTCAGTGCCTTTGAGCATTAACAACTCTCTGGACCACACTTTCCGTTTCTGTGGACCAATGACACTGCTGAGATTTCAATACAATTTACAATGACTGAGGGTCTGGCCTCGCTGGTTTTGGGTAGCACCTGGGATGGGTAACAGAAGAGCTGAGGTTAGATGGGATGCAAATCTGGGCTTGAAAACACACTGTCCAGTGTGGACCAGTCCACGGAAGTGGGCTCTGACTTCTGCTTCCCAGTTTCCTGAGTCCTGTATTACTTTGTGACCGAGGTTGTTTTTGATGCTGTTACACAAGTGTCATACTTGTAGCTGGGTGCTGAAAAGCAGAGACAGAGGAGGCTACGTTGCCTCTCAGCTAATTCCTTGCACTCCTTTATTTCATGAGCTAAAGAGATGTTAGGCTTTTGTGCTTTTCCCTCATTATGTGTGTGTTTACACGGGCTGAGGAGAGAGCGGGGTTAGAGCTGACGTGCAATGCAATTAACAGCACGGATGGGGGGTCACCTCTTGTTCCAACCTGCAGCCAATTTGAAGTCTCTGCGTCGGCTGCATCTCCACAGCAATCTCCTGGTGACAGTCCCTGCCTCGCTTGCCAGCCTGCCCGACTTGTCCAGACTTGATCTGCAGAACAACTGCCTCCGTGCCATCCCCGCTGAGATCCAGGCCTTGCCATTCGTGCACATCCGAGGCAATCCCTTGGGAGAAACTGAACCATCCCTGCAGGCTGGTAATTGCAAGGCTTCTGCTGCTGTGTGTTCTGCCCAGCTGTTCCCTCACTCAGCCCCGCATGGTGTAGATGGGTTTGGATTAGAGAAGACAAGCAGGGGGGAATTAGATCAGCATCTATTTGTCTGGAATAATTATTAAGTTGTAAGGATACAGACAGTACTAGTTATGTTTTTATGAGGCCTATTCCAGTCTGAAGGGCTCAGTGGTCCTTGGAACTGGGCTTTCTTGGTAGGGTTTTACAGTGGAAGTGAAAATGGGATTCACAGGAAATAGATCAGGAGAGGTCCCTAAAGGGGTCCAGCCTTTTTAGCAGAGGTGAGCACCAGTTCCTGGACTTGCTGCATCGCCCTAAGGCTGTGGTGGCTCATGCTAGAACCTCAAAGAGCAGCAAGGGGTCATTCTGCTGTGCAGTTACCTCCTGCTTTCCTGAGGTTCACAGGCTGCAGAGGAGCACCTCTTTGTCCAAGAGGAAGGTGATGAATGAGCAGGAGTCTGAACAGGGTTTCTCAATGGTGCTCATGTTCACAAGAGGTGTTCAGAAGTTCACGTTCACTGATTCCCAGGGGTGGCCCCATGCCATCAAACATGGCCCTGAGAGCTGCAGGGGTGGTAGACTGAAATATTTTCTAATTCATCTGCTTCTGAGTTTCCCTGGGGGACAGCCAGCATTTTCAGTACATCTTGGGACCTCGTAGTCTCTTGCTATCCTCGTGCTGCAGTGTGTTCTGGAGCCCACTGCAGTGTGACCAGGATTCCCTTAGTGACTTCTGGGAGATTAGGATTAAGCCAAAACTGTTCAGCCTTTCTTGTCTACCTTGGTTTAAATAACCTCTATCTCCTTCTCCTACCCAAATCTTCTTACTGCCACAGGTAAGTCCAGTACCAGAAGGCTACAAAGACTCTTCCTTGCATCAGGAGAGGGCAGGTAAGCCTCTGTTATTAAGAATTTATATAACTGTGGTGTAACAAGGTCCCAGACAACATTGGTGCATGGTAGGTATTGCAGGAATGTATAGGAGCCTATAGTCTCAGTAGGCCAGTCAAACACAAGTATGAGATTCTTCTGTTAAGTTTTGGAGGGCTGAAGTCATTGCAGTGTCATACATTCATGCATTTCTTCTGGAAGCTTTACTGTCACCTCTGAAGGCTGCAGAGTGGTCCTGGCCTGTGGCATCCATTTCTACTTTCCTCCGGGGGCTGCCTCTGATCCTCTGCGGATCTACTTCCGATCCCTCACGCCGGATCCTCAGTGGGTAAAGCTGAGACACCATGATGTCCTGCTGAGCAGAGTCCTGGAGCTGCAGCCTCATGGGGTCCAATTCCAGCAGGTGAGGATACACCCAGGTCACCTCCTGATGAATCTGCCTTTGCAGTAGCTCAGTAGAGTCTTCTGAAAGCGCCTTTTGGGACCTGTGAGACAGTTGCCCCCATCCCTGCTGCCTTTAAGTAGCTGCAGGACCGCCTCTCAAAGAAGCCCTGCTGCAGAGAATCAGAAAGGACACAGCCAGCTTCTCTGGTGCTGTGCTGGCCTGGCACCTTTGCCTTCCCCAGTGCTCGTGATTGAGCTGAGCTGTAACCTTTCTCACTCACAACCCGTCTGCTCTACCAGAGGATAAGTCCAGCACCTGGCCTTGGCCTGCAACGGGAATGGTTTGCATCCTTCTCTAAAAGCCTGATTGTGTGGTTTGCATTCAAGCTGGGAAGTCGTTACACCACCAGCCCCATCACGGCTGACAGCAGCTCACTGCAAAAGTTGCTTTGCCCTTTCTGCTCAGAAGCTGCTGAACTTTTCCTGCCATCACAGTCCATAGGAGACCTGACATTTGCTGTCACCTCCCCGGAGGCTGCAGCGGAGAGCAGTTTCTTTCACTCCCTGAATACAGGCCATGCTCTGCCCTCCCTCTTCTTTTCTGCATCGAAAGCCACAGAGCAGAGCTGGGCTTGGTTTTATCCTTTCTATTGGGTATCTCACAGGAATGCTTTTTTGCCAGGAAGTGCAGATCTGGATGCCGTATATCTCCCCTCAAACCCGTCACCAACATGAGGTGGTAGTTCGGACCTTCAGCGGGCAGAGCTGGAGCGATCTGAGAACAAGAGTGAAGCAGAAGAGAAAGTCAAAGGTGAGCAGACTCAAACTACCAGTGACACACTTTGTTCCTTTTCCCCTCTTTGGTTTTGCCCAGCCAAGAGTGAACCCATTTGAAACATCTCATGAGCTGTGTTTTGACCAGCTGCTATAAAATGTAGAGGATTTCAGCTCCAGGTTTCCTCTCTCATGGAGGTGTGTCTCCTGGAGCTGGTGAGTTGCAGCCTGCCGTGCTTCATCCCTGATCTAGTACTTTCTTCTGCTTGGCTGGTACTCATTTTTCTGCCTTTATTGTATTAAGTTATATGCCTATATATTTTCTTCCCTGTCTTCTGTTACAGAAGTGTGTGGCCCACTGTTGTGTCCTTCACTTCTCTTGGTTCCTTGTTGTGTCTCGACTTGTGCAAAATGAATGCAGAGTGCCAGCAGAGGGGACATTGCTCTTTTCCAGTGTGGATCCAAACATCAAAGTGATCTTTCCTCCAGGAGTCACTAAAGAGCCTCGTAGTGTCAAGCTGCAGGTATGCATGCTATAAAAAGCAAGCTTTGGTGAGCTCTGGTGCAGCTGCTGTCTCATGCCCAGTACAGAACTGAACAGAGATGTCTGCCCTAGGATAATTCATGTCTGGACGCGGTTGCTTCATGGGCTGATCCATCTCAGATTACCTTCTTTCTTAACTTCCCTGCCTACAACATGGGCTGTGCTCCATGCTGCTCTGTGTGGGAAAGGGATCTTCAGCAGATGAGCAGGTAGCTCCTAGGAAAGGAACACAAGAAGATTTTGCCTCCTCTTCCCTTGCAAAACTGACCCTAGAAAAATGGCTCAGTGAGAATTTAGGGTGGTGGGGGAATCGGATGTGGATCTAATTCTAAAATCACCCCACTAAAATTAATTGTTCTGTAGAGTTGCTAGATAACTCTAAATGCTCTTGTAATACCTTAAGTCCACCTCAGCTCAACAGGTTGCCAGACTTCAGCCAAAGTTCACTGTGCTTTATTTCTCAATGGGCCCTGCAGGAAGAGCAGCATTTGCCTGCTGGGCGCTGAAGGAACTGAGTGTGGGACTTTGGTGCCTGACTGCTCTGCTCACTGTGCTGTCTTCCACATCCAGGTGCTGCCAGTTTCTGCAGAAGAGATAGAGGAAATCACAGCCAATGCAGGGTGCAGAGCCAGTCCCCTGCTCTACCTCTCCCAGGACTCCACGGTGGATTTTCTCAAGCCAGTGAGAATTCAGCTGCCCCTTCCACCCGGGGTCACAGGTCAGCTTATTCCCAAAATTGACAAAGAGAAATGCCATATTTGGAAAACCACAAATGGCAAGAGAGAATTTTGTTTGCCTCTCCTGTTGTTAATAAAGCTTGCTGCTTTTCCTGCAGGAACAGCAAGGTGTATCTGCTGAGTGCGTGGTGGTGCAGAGCGGTGGGAGCTGAAGGTAGTTCAGGTCCATCAGATCAGGGCTGGGGTTCACAGACCAAACAAGCTGGGAGAATGGTCTTGGCAAATGGATTGCTCTGCCAAACCACGTGTGTATTTAAACTGCTGGTTTTAGTATGGCGGATTGGAGAGGCACTCCTGCCCACTGAGGACATGCTTTGTAAAAGGGCTTTGATTCAAGACTGGGAATAGCTTGAAGCAGGAAATGAACGTGCTGCCTCCAGGGGTCTGCCTTCTCTTTTCCTTGCTTATGAATCAGGTGCTGAGCTGCTGCAGTTAAAAATGTGTGATCATATGCTAAGCCATATCCCACTCGGGAAACTGCTAAAAACAGCCTCAGTCATGCCAGGGATTCCTCTGTTTGCTGGGCACCCCGAGTCTCCTAACTCCTATTTTCTATAGGAAAGAAAGCCTCTCCTGGATTTCTTGTGAAGAAATACATGGCCTTCATTATAACGCTACCTGGTATTTGTCTGTCTGAAGTGCATCAGGATTGAATAGTCTGTGAGATGTACATTAGAAAGAGATAGAACTTAATTAGTAACTCTAGATTTTAGTGATGGGAATTGTCTAATGAATCTGTTGGTGGGAATCAGCACACTATCATTTTAAGTCTGCATATTTTGCCAGAATATCCCAAAAGCAATGGGATAGCCTGGTCCTTTTATTGCTGCTCTTCTGTGACCAAAGTTCAGTCCTGGATGCTGAAGAGAGGGATGTGAACCCTTATTTGGTGGCTTTAAAAAGTAAATCACCCAAACCTGTAGCTGGGTTTGAAAGCCATGAATAAAGGCTTCTGCTGCATATAGCATCTCTTGATCATTGGTGTCTTTAGGGCTAAATTTGGATCGGTCAAGGCTGCATATTCTTCATGGTGACCTGGAGGGCCAAACCTGGAACGACATTACCAGTGAGGTGGTGCTGGAATTCACCCATCTTTATGCAGTGTTTGAAGTCACTCACTTCTCCTGGTAAGTGCAGGATTAGTCCTGAGGAAAAGATGGGATGTTCCCCTGCCTTGCTTTTCTCACACTCTGACCAGAGGCCATGACATTAACTCTGTCTGTTCCCTTTTCCCTTTGCAAGTCAGGCCCAGTAGCACTTTGTCTCTACCCGTCATTCTTTAGAATCGTGTGGGTGTGACACTGGCATCTTTCTCTGGGCAGGGTCCCTCCTTTTTTTTTAATTCCTTGTCTCCAGGTACTGGCTGTGGTACACCACCAAGACCTACATTGGAGGCATTGCCAAGAAGGTCTATGAGCGGCTGCGTCTGTACCAGGTGAACTTCATTGCACTGCAGAGGAAGAAGGATCCTGAGCAAGTCCTGCTACAGTGTGTCCCCAAGCACAAGGTCTGGTCTGGGTTGCACTGCCTTGCTCCTGAGCTTCCCGAGCTTCTCTTTGTAGGATGTAAAGGCAGCAGTGCACTGAACGGTCCTGTTCTCTGCTCCAGAGTCATGGCTGGGGTATGCTGTCACTGCACTGTTGGTGGTGTGATGCTGACTCACTGGGAACTGGGGGAGAAAAAAACTCATTCTATGCAGTGGTAAATGCCATGCATTGATTTCCTCCCCTGCAAACCCTGAGGACTGGGCTGCTAAGATCAGCTGAGCCACAGTTACTGGCCATGTATGTGCTGTTATCATCCAGCAAACACGAGGCAAAACTTGTTGGCTTAAATTTAAGTCAAAGTTTACACATCACTTGTCTGACATGGGCTAGTGGTGTGGGCAGCAGCACTGCTTTGTTTGCAGCTGGAGTGGTTAGAAATGGTACTTTTCCTGATGTTCCTTGCTGGTCACAGTTCAAGCAGTGGAACACAACGTATGAGCACTCCTTAATCTGCCTCAGTGCAACATCAGGTTAGTTTATGCTGTGAGTGTGAGCTAATCTGGCTGACTGTCAAGAAGGAGATGGGAAGTGCTCACACATTCTCTTCTGCTGCCTCTTCCTGGGAGTATCAGCCCTCAGCAGTGTTGCTTCAGATTAGGGTGAGTGTGCAGCTGTGGAGAACATGTCCCGTGGCAGGCAGTGCAGCTCGGTGAGGGTTATTTTATCAGACTGCCACTACTGGGCTGCATATCCAGCTCAGCATAATCCTCTGCTCTGGTTGCTCCTTCTCTTTAGCTGTGCTCCTGTATTGGAGTGACCTATGGACACAAACATCTGCAAGCATTTTTTATATTGGGTTCTGGGCTAAAACTGTCTCCAGATGAGGCAGCAATGACATTCAGAGTGAGATTGTTGTTTGGGTGTGTCTATATTCCTGCTGGGAATGGTCATGGCGTGAGAGAGGTTTACTGTTACAAATAGAAAGAAGAATCTAACGTTACTCTTGCACTGCCACTGTGATCACACACTGCAAAGTCAAAATGAGCTTTCTGGTGTCCTCAGCTGTGTGCTATTGTAGCATGTGTCTTTTTGCAGAGAAAATGTATTTGAATAGTGAGTGGGATACGGTAGCAAGTAAATCCCTTCTTGTCTTTGATGTTAAAAAGACCTGTTAAAAAGATACAGACATTGCTGAAAACGCTTTTTTAATGGGTGTTTGTTCATTTGTTTACATCCTTTTCATGTAAAATAGTCTTCCTCTGTTGAAGGTGAGAGGAACATCGTGGGTATAGAAACATGGGTCGGGGGACAGATGTGCTTCAGACCAAACACAGGGTCCTGTGCTGTCACCCTTGTCAGGTTGACCCAGTGCTGAAGAAGCTGCAGGACCGCTATCGAGGACCTGAGCCATCCGACATGGTGGAGATGTTTGAGGGAGAGCAATTTTTTGCAGCTTTTGAGAGAGGCATCAGCATTGATATGGGTATGGCAGTACTGGGCTCGTTCTGCTCCTACCTCTTGTCCTCCTCTGGCCCTAGACTGTTTCTGCTGTGGATTGTACTCCTCCGTGGCTTTCCTCTCTGTCTCCAGCTCACCCACTACTCACAGCAGCCGGCCCCTGGACATGGAAGTTGTCACATTCTCTGGTCACACAAGTTTTCTGTAGACTTTTCCTTATGAAAGTGCTGTTTGCAGACTCTCATTTCTTCCCATGCTCTTGCAAACCTGCAGATGGCAATAGCCAGGGTTTATTTTATGACTGATCTGCTTCTGCAGCCAGTTATGCCCTTTTCCTGGCATCTTAGATACCACACTGAATTTCCAGAGATGATCTAATTAGTGTTGCCCATTTCTGAGAGAACACATATAAAGCTTTTTATTTTTTGAGAAGGTATTTCTGAAATAATTCAGAGCAAAGAATTCCTCCTATTAGAAGAGAAGGAAAGAGGGAACAGGACGAAAACTCAAGATTATGTTTTATGTCCCAGTGTGTCCAGACAGCTGTGAAATGAGCCATTTTCTGCAAAACCTGAACACACAGCTCAGTTTCATTGGTGTAAATTAAATGCAATTTAAAGTGCACTGGTCTTTCAGTGGAGTTCATGAGGCCAGAGTCTGTCCCTCTGTCCTGATTTAGGCTGGACTCTAACCTAATTTACAGATAATACATACATGAATGTTGAACCTGGTTATATTTTTTTCCCTTTTGCTCTATTCTGTACCCCTGCAGAAATGGGGAAGAGATAGGTGACCTATTTTTGTGCATTACAGGGTACTACTGCAGTTGATTCTGCCCTCCAAGGGATAGAATGAACTGAGGTGGAAAGGATGTGCCAAGGATGGACTCGACTCCATGTGTCATCCTGCCTTGCCTTCCATTCTTGAACTTGATCTCTACCTTGGGGTCATTCTCTTTTTTCACCTATGGGACCTGCTTTCTCCACAGTCACTGTTGTCTGCTTTCCTGTGTCACTCAGTGGGGAAGGGAGGGTTGCAATTCTTTCAGCCATGAGCAGAAGGAGTAGTTAGTAGCGTGGAGGCTGCTAGTGGATGATGGGCTGTTGGACAGGCTTGGAAAGCTGCACACTTTTCTCCACAACTTGAATGCTTCCTGCTTCTCTGCACAGATCGCCCCGACTGCGTGGACGGACGTCTCTCATTTATTTTTTACTCCCACTTGAAGAACATGAAGGAAATCTATGTGACCTCCCCTGTGGACAGAAAATGCCAAGCTGTAAAAGGCCAGGTGAACAACCAGTTACATTGACTTCTTGTTTCCTCCTTCATCATTGCTTTTACAATACTCCTCACAATAATCTCTGAGTGCTGGGTATGACTCTTTTCCTACTCTCTTTCTCTGGCGTTGCATTTCACTGACTAAACTCTGAATAATCAAGAAGTGTAATCTTGAAGGATCACTCATCACTTAACTGTCTGACTTACATTCCTGCCATTAATTTTTGGGGTGTTGGCAGAAAGTCCAGCCTTTATGGCAGAACCTCAGTGCTCCTCCCAGTTACACATAATTGAGAGGCCATATTTGTGGGCTGAGGATAGATGAGAATGCTGAATTCATTCTTTCTCCGATGGAAAAGACATGGTGTCAACAGGCTGGGCCACTGTATTTGAATCAGAGCCTCACTGCATGCTTTCTCTTTGCAAAGGTCTCTTTCTACCGAGGGGCAGTTCCAGACAGCATCCCTGAAGATGCCAGCAGGAGGAGAAAAGGTCCAGACTCCCTCTGGCTCGCTACTCTGCCCATCAAACTGCCTGTGAGTTGTCTCCTACAGAAAAATTAATCCAGATGGGGTAAGAGCATGGCCTTACTGCTCAGCTAATTTTGTTTTCCTCCATGAGAAGGCATGCAGTGAACGACCACAAGAAATAGCTGCCCAGCCGTGTCATGGTGGAGATTTCCCACTCCCTGTGAGCGAGCTCTTCTGAAATGAGAACATGAAGAGCTGGGAGCGGTCTCCATCTCTCCTGCTCATCTTGTCTGTCAAGCACAGGCTTGTTGGATGGGTGGCCAGAGAGGGTGGATCCTTTGAATGAATGAGAATGTAGTACGCAAGGAAGCTCGCTGTAATTAAGGGAAGTGTCTGTTTTGTTTATAAATTTCTTAGTCACACAGCTCATGCAGCATGAAAAAAGAAAGGAATGGGATGAGATAGTTAAGCTGGATTTGAACATAGACATTGACTGTAGATATTCTGGTGTGAGCTTTAAAGGCTAGGCTGTGTGTTACAGTGAGAAATGCAGCTTTTGCTTACGGAATTTAAGTGACATTTGAGCAGCCTAAACCAATAAATACCGTGGTAGGCTGAATGCTTCCCTTCCAATCACGTGCCATGATCTCACATCCCTTTCTGACACATGCAACCTCAACTACAAACCTAGACTAAGTGCCCTCTTACTGCTGAGGCAAATATACTTCAGGGACGTGGCTTATTTTAAACTGCTCTGTAAATGCAGGAAAGGAAATTTCCGGTGTGAGCTATGACTGTGAACACTATGATGTGATATTTTCCTGAGGCAGTGAGCATTGCTGGTCACTGCCAGTGTGAGTCTTCCTTGCTTCTTACAGCCTGACCCTTCAGCCCCAAGAACTTCCTTTCCCCTGACTAGAAGGAAGGAAATTTCACTGTGGAGACCGAGTGGCCACACACTGTCCTCTACGAAAACAGGTGGTAGAGGAAAGAATGTTCTTTCTTCTTTGTGACACAGCAACTGAAACCCCGCTGGGATGAGAACCCTGGTCCCCTGTATGGCTTCTCCTTCCCTCCTTTGAACCTGGGCAATGCTGAGACCGGGTACCTGACACAGGCAAACCTGCTGAGCATTGCCAGGCGCGTGGGAGCTGACTGGCAGAGCATCGGCCTCAACCTGGGCCTGACCTACCAGCAGATTGAGCGCATAGGATACAATAACAGGTGAGATAGGACACAGTAGCCAACAGTGATGCATTGTATCTATCTGTCCATCTATCTGCAGTGTAATAGTATAAATCAATGCTTGGCTGGTTGAAAGTTCTTCCACTGTAATTGTTTCACTGGATAAAAGATGGGTTGACTAAGGGGTCTTCCGAAAATAATACCTTTTATAATGGGAAACTGTTTATTTTTCTCTTGCCATTACAAAACAAAGCTTTTTTGTTTGAAAAACAAAATTGGGAAATAACAAACCTGATGAGCTTTGTATTTCAGCTGAGTTGCATTCCTGTTTTGTTCTGTGATCGGATTCCTGGCCAGACTCCATCTCTTACAATGAGAAATGATCTATGGCTTTAATTGTGAATATCACAGTTATTCAAAAAGAGCTTGTGGTACATCATGGGACATGCAGCCTAACCAAAAAGCCAAAGCAGTAGGAGAGAATTAGACTTGTCATGATCAAACTACTGTTCCTGTGAGGAAATTATATTCAAAAGCACAATGCCTTAATTTGATATTTCCATTAGGAAAATATTTTATAGAGAAACGTTCATGCAGGAACTGCAACTCCTGTATGCTGGGTGGGGAAGAGGCAGGCCCACTGAGTGCTTTGTGTGTCTGGATGGCTTCTTTAAGGCTCTAATCATGAGCTGGGACTTAGGTAAGATCTCTTCCGTTTGCTACTCAGCAGAGTGTTTTGGTTATTTCTGTCCTTCCTCCTTTCTTCAGAGAGGACCTCAATAAGCAGATCCTGGACATGCTTTTCTCGTGGGCCCAGCAAAACTCAGAGGATCCTGACTGTGTGAGCAAGCTTATTACAGCCATGAAAGAGAGTGGCCGCCAGGACATTGCTGATGAGATTGAAGCCATCATTGAGCTGGGGCGGCAGAAATACAGCGAGTCCATCCGCCGGGTGGGCCTGGAGCAGGAGAGCAGCGCTGAGGACTCTGCAATAGCTATGATGTAGCACCTGGCAGAGCAAAATGGGGTTTGTATGGGACCCCTCTGTGTACCCAGAGTGACGGTGCCGGGGGGCTGCTCCATCTTCAAGGGCCAGTGTCTTCCCGAGGAGCTGGGCATTGGTTCTCTGGGGTCTGTAGTTACACGCTGCTTCTGCTAATCCCAGGAAGTTTAGAGTGCATTTATGAACCTTTTTTCTACTTTCATGTCATGACCTTGACCTTTAGCTTTCAGAAACGAGGAGAAATTTAGAGACCGAAGTGTCTGTCTGTCAGCTGAGTAGTGGCTTAAGTAGTGTTTGATGAATTAATACTCATGTTACATCTATTTATTTATAACTTATTCCTGAAACTGTATTCTGCTGGAAACACTGAGTGTGAGCATTTGTGGGTCTATTTTTGCTCCAGTGCTTGATGGGAGAATGGAGGTGCAATCATGTTATGAAGGCCTGTGATGTGTTGGGGACTGTTCAGCCATTTCTGTTAATGATGGGTTCTGCTCACATGAAAATGTGAACTGTATTCCCCATGAAAAGGTTTTCTGTTTTTTTTCAAATCTCTTCCAGTTCCCTTTAGTCCAAGCAAAACCTAAGTATTTGTAGGGAAGAAAGAAGAAACTGATGTCTAGAAAAATTGTTCTTTTTTTTTGGTTTTGCTCCAAAAGCTATCATGAAACAAAAAGGCTGCTGCACCTGCAAGCACTTTTTTAGATGAGACCTACATACTGCTGATCTTTGACAAAGTTCCAGTTTTATTTTATAAAAAAAGTAAAAATCCATGACCTGTTCTGGGAGAGACTGATTTAAGTGAAATTAAAATTTCCCTTGCAATTTCCAAGGGGTAGTCCTCACATCCTCCCAGTGAAATGTGACTGTGTAGTAGTGAAGGTGTGACCCCTCCTGAAGTTTGGTGAAAAGCATGACTTAAATTTGCATTTTAAAAACTGGTCTGACCAGCTGTGAAATAAGGCACTGTTGTGGGTTTGGCATGAACCGTGCTGAGCTAACTTCCCCAGTTTTCAGCCTGAATATCTTGTATAAGGCTGGAAGCATTTACTGCTTTTTAGCTGCTCAGGCATTTGTTACTGAGGTGCCCTTCTCTTCCTGTTCCCCGTCTCATAATGGCCCTCAGTTAATGGCCCACTGATGACAGTGGAAAATTACATGCAAGCTTTTTGAAAGACTACTGTCATCTAAGTAGATTCACATCCTTCAAGATAGGTTTGAATTCAGCGTATCTCTCTAAGCATTACTTAAAGGGCTGTTCTTAGTCTGAAAAAACAAAAGTGTGTTTAAAAATGCCAGGTTGCAACACCCAAAGTCAACGTGCAGTTGCAGGTTGGATAAATCCTGGTGTTTTCTTTCCCTTGTGAAGAGTCATCGGTGGCTTCCCTGATGCTGCTTCAGACCTGCCATCAGTATTATTGAAAGAGAGGCCTAAAACTGTTCTGCTTTTTTTCTCATTTAAGGCATTCTAACATCTCAGGCTACAGTGCTTACTGTCCAGTCGAGAGCACTGGATAAATACGTGCAGACTTGAGTTGTCACCTTGGGCCTAGGGACTTCCTCAAATCTGGTTTCTTAGGTTGCGCTGCCCTCGAGTCTCATGTTGGGTTCAAGTCAGCAGTTCTTTTTTGAATGTACATTTTCTCTTGTATTCTGTGTCATGTTATTGTTTGTAATTTTCATGGATACCAACAAGGTATTTGTTCTTTCCTCCAGTTTTGGAGAGATGCATTTGAGCATATTGCTCTGACTGGGAATAAAATCAGCACTTAACTGTTTCACAGCATGGTCTGCTATTCCATAAATGCCATGAGTTAGATGGAGACCAGTCCCTTTAAACCTGCTGGCCGGAGAACACAGGTGAGCTTGGCTGTGCTGTGCTGTGCAGAAATGGGAGAAGAGCTCCTGTTTGGATACTGCCAGCTGCAAAGCACAGGACAGACTGCAGCTGAGTTAATAGTGTCCCTGGAGGGTGGCTGTGCTGCAGTGGAGCTAAGCCAGGAAACACAACATTCAGGGCATGAGCTGAGGCTCGGGTGGAGCAGGTCCAGAGAGCAACAAGGCTAATCTAGAAGGGACAGTGTGCGGGGTAAGCCTGTCCTCTGGTGAAGGTGCGGGAGAAGTCTACAGAAAGCACAAGGAAGCATCCACAGCTACAACAGGATGAAGCTTGGCTGCACTGAGCTTTCTATTTGTGATAGTCAGGCCAGAGGTTGAGTTAGGCAATGCTGGAATAAAGGGTAAGTAGGCTGGACTCTGTGGAGGACTCATCCAGGTATCAGCAGAGCTACAGGTCTTGCAGAAAACAGCTTGGTGCCAGGAGAGAGGAAGGTTAGTGCCAGGTGTTCAGGTTACTCCTGCAATGGGCTGCAGCCAGGCCAGGGGCAGCAGATACCAAACCCTAGACCGTATCATCAGTAGAACAGCTCTTCAGGATTTGGGCTGATAACTTCAGGAAAGGTAAGTAACTACCCCAGACAAGGATTATTATCTCCAGTCTTTCCCTGCTGAGAGGTAGCCGCTGGGCTGGGCCTCCTTGCGGGCATCTGGATTTCTCCTTGAAGTGACACCAAAGCAAGCAGCCAGCTGAGGACACCGAGGTGCTGGTGGGAAATCAGAGCAACTGTTCAACTGCTCCTTCCTCAGCTGACTAGGCAGCAAATATTTGAGCTGGATGAGAGTCAATGGAAAACATTATTTTGAGGTGTGTTGTCTTTATCAATAATCTCTTTGAGGCACAGTAAGTCTTTCAGAAGCCTGTAGCTGCTATGGCTGATAACAGTTGCAGTAGATGGTTGAAACAACAAAAGAAATAACTAACCTGGCACTTATCTTTTGAATCAAAATAATAGCATTCCTTTCTGACTTCTGTCATGAATTCATCACACATTGGAGTAGTATCTTTCCCTTTCCAGCTATCTGCGTTTTCCTGGTGCCTAATATGCACCTTACAGTGTCCTACAGATGATCTGGCAGATTTTATGGTTTTTAGTGTGCATGATCCTGATGTGTCCAAAGTTCTCCCAAATAAATTTTTACCAAGAAAAGCCTACTTGCAAAAAAACATTTAAAGTAAAGCGAGAAATTGTTTGGGAGTAGAAACATGTTTTTCTCCTTTTTGGCTGTAACATCTATAGCTCTTTTAACACTCATAATCAAACCCTTTTCTACTTCATAAACTCACAGATCCCCAGCAGAATGACCTGGGAGGTGAACAGTGTGTTTCCCATATACCACTCTCCACTTGCAGTTTCTTCTAACCATGACAGTCCTCTAGCTGCCAGGAGACAGATCGAGGTTCTACAGATATTAATAAAAAAAAACAGCTGAGAAATGAAAGTCCAGGCAAAGCTCAAATCAGTTTATTAATTCCATAAAAAGTACAAGGGAAAGCCTGATTATATTCCGCAGGGGGTTAAACTGTTTACACAGTCCTGTCAGTAAAGTGCTGTATAACTCCCAGTAAAAGACCTGACTGAAATATGAAGTTGAGAGTGAGCCCACAGGGGCTGTGTTCAGTTTCTCTGTTTACTGTGGGCAGGCAGCAATACTGTAAAACTCGGCACATCCATAGGATTGCTCTGATAAGGGAAAGGAGATCTCTGTAGTGCACTGAGGACTGGATGGTTCAGCCATGAACCTACTGAGCTTGATGCCAAAACTGAGGAAGCATTAGAAGATACCCAGTTTGTAAGATTTCCTGCTGCTTGGTCCACACTCGTGTCCATACTTGACAGTGTCATACTGCTGGATTTTTTTAAAAGGCAAATGACATCTGACGGTCCTTAAATTAACTTTTTTCCTCCCAAGGGAGGATCACCCCATGTTTTCAGCCTTTAAAGCAAGAATAGCTTTCACTGGGAAAGGAGTGGGGCTGGTTTGCAGTCACTGGTGCATCAGAACCCCAGCCCAGGGCTGCCTCAAAGTGAGCCCACGCTTATTTGTTGGTATTGATAAAATGAAGAAAACAGCATTTGCTGCAATAAAGTGTGTGTTCATTTCCTGAACTCCTCAGAAATAAACTGTATGTTCTTAAAGCACCATTTTTCTGGAAATCTGCGTGTCTTGAAAATCCATGAGGAGAGTTTGACCCTTGTTCCAGTTTCCAGCTACCTTGAAAGAACTCAGTGACTGGGAAATGCAGAAACCAGGCAGACACCATGACCATGCCTCTGTGCTTCCTGTCTCGCAGTAGGTTGAACCCATGGAGAAGTTTGTTTTCAGAGGCTGGAGCTAAGATCATTTTTTTGGTTTGCTCATTGAACACCAGTGCAGTTCTTATCTTTTCCCCTCAGGAGACAGTGGAACTAGAAAATATTTGTGCAAGGGGCAGGAAGCATGCCCAGAGATGAGTACTACAGAGCGTTTTTAATTCTTTTCTTACAGCAAAGTATCGCATCTCCTGGGAAAGGATTAAGACTGTGAATATGTGGTTGCCATCCACTGTTTCTCAACTAGGTGGCACCAAACGAAATAGTCCAGTATCACCTGCAAATCAGCAAAAGTGGGTACTTTTTACCCCCACTGTGCACGGTTCTAATGCTGACTCTTTGCTGTGAGATGTTTGAGGCCAAAACATAAATGTCGTGTTCAGAAAGTGATTGATTAAATTGGTGGGGAAACAAATCCTCTAAAAAGCAAAGGAATACGGAAAGCTGAATGTGTTCCCATGTGGAAGGAGCAAGAGATTTGGGGCTGCCTTTCTCAGGTAAGAGTTGAATCAGACAGCAGCAACAGAGCATGTGTAGAAACAAAGCAGGCAGAGGAAGCAGGTCAGACATCTCTACTTGATTTCTCTAGAATAGCAAGATGGCTGCAAATTTTGCTTCTGCTGAAGCCCTGTGGATAAGAGGAGACCACACTTGCAAGGGTCAGAGGAGGCAGCTGTTGCTTGAACCTCTCCTTAAAGCCACATGGCTGAGCTTCACTCCTGGACTGAGAATTTCAGTGGTGACCCAAGACAAACCAGGTAGCACTTCTCAAAGGGGGAGACAAGATTTCTACTTTGGACATGTCAAGCTTGAAAACATCTGCTCTGCCCTGTTTTCACTGCGTCTCAGGCAGGGTACACAAAGTCTTATGTGCTGGGTCACCTGGTGGAGCCACATCTTGGGGCAGGCCCTGCGTGGTCATCAGCTGCTGGGTCGCAGGAGGCCAGGGAAGATAGATTGGGCACAACCCAGAACAGCCTGCTCAGTTGGAAGGTGTTGCTGCCCATGGCAGGAGAGTTGGATCTTTAAAGTCCCTTCCAACCCAAACCATTGTGTGATTCCATGAAGTTGGGCAGGTTTGATTTAGACAACAAGACGTGAGAGCTTGAGGGATGCTGTCTGCAGACATTTAGTGAGTGACCTGGGAAAACAGCAAGATAATATTCGTCATCTCTTAGCTGCCCAAACTGTCCTAAGTTTCCATGCTTCTACAACCCTGCCAGCCCTCTGCTTGAAGCAGCAAGGGTAAACCTTGGAATTTCTAAAAGACCCCACAAATAGCTTAAGAAATTGAGTTTTCCATCCTAATGCAGGAAACCTTTTTCCCGATCAAAAGAGGTGCCAGGGTGTGGCAGACCCACCTGTGGGACAGTTCCAAGGCAGCAGGAAGAACTTAAAGCTTTGGGTATGAACAGGATCACATAGTGATCTGAGTAACCCCAGATGTGTCCCAGCCATGCTGTCTCTGCCAGGCTTCTGCCACAGGCCAGACCTGGTCTTCTGGTGGTGTTTAGCATCACCAGGTTTAGAGACAGCAAATCTGCATGTCCAGAAGAGAGTGGGACTTATGCAGGGGGTGGCTGCAGCCCCTATGGAGTCACCCATCTCTCCCTATCGTGTGAAGAAGAGACCTGGCTGACGAGGCTGGGTGGTTAGGATTCTAATTCTGCTTTGCTGGGCTGATGGGCAGAAGCTTTAGATTACACAGTGAGAAGTAGGACAGGAAAGCTGGATGAGGGAGGTAGTAACAGGATAGCCAGGGGAGGACATGAGCTTAGGTGTGAATCTTCACCTTGCTGCCTCTTCAGCCACGTCCTTAGAGGATTTTACTTTCTCTGGAAGCAGCAGTGGTTCAGGACAAATGGTTTTGGCTTTTTTCCCTCCAGGCTGGAGAAAAATGGAAATCCTTGTGATTCTTAGCATCTCCCCAAGGCCAGAGCTGAGAACAAGCACGGCTTGTGATATTGATTGTAGCTGCTCCCTCTCAACACTGCGAGTTTCTGTCGCCTGGTGTCTGCACAGCCTTCATGTGTTGCAGGAGCATCAGGCTGAGTGACAATCCCGGTGAGGCTTTCATCCTGGTGCATTGAAAGGAGCAAGAAAATATGGTGTTTCCCCCTCAAAAATCCCCACAACAGATGATTTGGTGAGGTTTTCATCCTGATGCATCGAAAGGAGCAAGAACACATGGTGTCTCCCCTTCAAAAGTCCCTTACAAGATTTTATTTGGTTGCAGTCTGGGCAGAGTAAAGAAAATCCTGCTGCTTAAACAGGCTATTTTGTGACAACTGCTGTGCACGGATGATGGCTGGAAGGCAGAGGCAGTCACAAATGGATCCATCAGCTTTTTGGGGTCCTAAAACTACATGGCCCTGAAGGAGCTGGCTGCAGCTCTTGGTGAGGCGGCAAGCCTGGGAACTCTGACTCCCTGAGGTCCAGCTGTTTCACTCATGGCAGGGTGACAGTGTCCTCAGCATGCATTTCACCCTCCATCCTGGCAGCATGGAGCCATCTCACCTTTCTGCCCCCCAAGAAACAGCCACGCAGGTTAATCTGCCAATGCAGATTCCCCACAGTTGTTTGTCAGCTGCTGAAAGGGGAGATGAGCTGTGGAGGGTGAGGAACACTGAAAAATCCTGGAGCAAACTGCCTTCTTTGGCACCCAGTTGCACTCTTGGGCCATACACCCCAGGGGAAAAGAGTGATCAGTGCCCCATAAATCCAGTGCCACCTCTGCATGGAGACAGATGCATATGGTGGGATGCTGTGGGTCGTTTTCTCCCTGGGTCTAAGGGAGGAGCCCTGCTGAAAGGCTCCCAGGGCAATAGGTGGCTGCAGCTGCAGGCTCCCTGCCAGCGGCTGCGCCCAGAGTGGGATCTGGATGCCGATCTCACAGCCAAGACAGCGCCATTCATCGGCACTCAATAAACAAAAGTGCCTCGCTGTTTTATCCAAGAGATAAGCATGGAGGGCATGAGATTGCTTTCCCTTGTGTTGTCTGTGCTGAGCGTGGGAGCCTGTGCTGGCTGCCAAGGGAGCTGAGGCACTGCTGCTGTGGCACATGCTGTGGACAGGCAGGGAATGGGGGCTGCCGGGTGTCAGGCAGCCCCGAGGCTGGAGCCTCACGGGTACTGGGCACTGCGAGGTGCTGGTGCTTACTGGAGGCTGCCAGCCCTGCAGGACGCGTTGCAGGAGCTGGGCCATTGTTTAAGCCAGCTCATGACATGTTACTCATTAGCAGGCCAGGGTCGACCCAGCTCCCTAAAAGTCACTTAAAAAAGGAAGAAAATTCTACTTTATTTTGTTTTTACACACACTTGTGTGCTTTGAGCATCAGGGACTTTATTCCCACTAATTGTTCAGCATTTGAATCAAATAGCTACTACGAAGGTGTCTGCAGCCTCTTCTCAAGGAGTAATGGCCAGAGAGGACACACAGGCCTCATACACTGGTTCACCAGCGTGCTCTTGCAGCTTGACAACAGAACTGGGTTTGGGGTTAAGCTGTCCTCTTCTCACACTCTCCAGCTGCATCCACATCCTCTCTCGCTTCTGTAATGTCAAGTATCTGCACAGAAAATGAAACCAGACCTGCTGGGTCAGTGGTTTCTGGGTGCTTCCTGCCATCCAAATCGATGGCCAACTGTAATTCTGTTCATTATATTCATTCTGTTTGGCTGTACCCTGGGTGCCTCCCCTAAAACCTCTGTGCTGTTACTTTTGGCAGTACATCCTGTGGCCTCAGTGGAGAACAAGATCAGGCTTGGCTGGGATTGATTTTTCCAGAAAACAATGTTGGCTGGTGCTAATTACATTACTGCCTCTTCAATATTTATCAGTTAAATTGCCTACCAGTGCTCTGAGAATCATGTCCAGAATGGCCACCAGGCCAAGGGAGCAGTGACCAGGCTTGCCCAATTCCACCTTTTTAAGTGTTGCTTTAATACTCACACTCATCAGGCACTTGGGGATTTCACTGGCACTCCACAATTTATACAAACAGAAAAGAATACAAATGGGGAAGGAAACTGAAAAGCGAGACCTCGTGAAAGCCTCCTTCTTTGCAGCAGACTGAACTTGACCCATGTCCTTGAAGGGCTGAACCAGCCCATGGCCATTCTGGGAGGCGGGCTGAAAGCAGTGCAGGATTTTGGACTCACACAGGACAAGCTTTGTGACAAGCCTAGCACAGACCTGGTTTAATGCTTTCGTGTGCACCGTGGCGACAACAATGTTGCCTTGTACAGGAGGTCCTGAGCTATGCTCTTCACCTTCTATTGGACACAGACAGTGCTGCTTTTGAAGCTCCGTTTTGTACCAAACAGTTTTAAATCTCTTTTGTGTCTGTCAGGAGAAAAAATTTACGCCTGAAAGCAGAGGAAACCTTGACAACCTGGCACTCACTGAATGTGAACTTTCTTCCTCTGCTTCCTTTTTTTATCCCCTCTCTTAAATGCTGCCGGAAGAAACAGGTCCTTTGTGCCATGCAGGTTACAAAGAGCAGTTGTTTTTATGCAGCAGAACCAAAAATAAAAATGTGTGACTGCAGTCCTCCCGAGACGCAGCACAAAGATAGACAGTGTTAACCTCTTCTTTGCCAGGGAATTGTATTGTCCTGCCAGCACATCTGTGCTGTGATACACAGTAACATCTATCTACCTCAAGCCACGCTGAGTTCAGTTCAGCTTTTGACTGAGAGGGTACAGCACAGTGAAACCCACTGCCTTTACAAAACAGGGCAGAGTGGGGATGTGCCACCACCAAGGAAAGGGGTGGGAAGCAGTTTTGCAGCTGGGGAGTGAGAAGACCGCAGCTCTCCCCCACTGTTCCGCTGTTCCCCAAACTGCGGATTCCCGCAGCAATGCTCTCCACAGCAGCCTGCCTGCAACCCAGGCCTTGCTGCCTGTTCTTCCAAGGACATGGTGGAGATAAGGCTGTGGGGTTGGATAGACTATTCTGGCATCTCCCTGCCCATTGCACTTGCATTTTTCTCTTGCGCTGGATGCTCATCCAATATGGGTCCATAAAATGGCCACAGAACAGAGGTCTCCTTTCTTGGTCAGGCACCACCCTTCTGGAGTGAGCTTTTCACCTCCTGAGCTGTATCTTCTCATGCTTTGCTCAGCCCAGGTTGAAAAGCACATGAGAAAAGCTGATCCCCTTTTCACCTATATCCAACTCATTAGCATTGGCTTCTGATGGTTCACTGGCCTCTGGTTTACATCGTCTTCTCACCTTGGGTTTCAGGTCCCTGACTGTGATAACAAGCTGCTCTTGTTTTCAGGTGTCTGAACAACTGTGATGTTTCTGGGCTGTTCATCACAACTCCATATAATTGTCACTTCTGTGTACACAATGTCCTCATTAGCGCTACATGCTCCTGGGAGCATCCTTATAGGCACTCTTCTCTAGTCACCTCAGATTCATTGCACAGGATAACTGTGCATTCCTGCTCTGCCAGCTTCCATGGGCCCTTGGTACAGAGCTGGTAATCCCACATCAGCTAGGGCCTGGTGTATGTGAGTGACAAGGGAGGCTCTTAGAGATGTATTCCCCTGGAGATCTTCCCATCTCTCCCTGGTAGTGTCACACCTGTGGATGTTACAGGATCACAGAATGGTTTGGGTTGGAAGAGACCTTAAAGACCATCTCATTCTAACCTCCTCTAGTGGACATCTTCCACTAGACCAGGTTACTCAGAGCCCCATCCAGCCTGGCCTTGAACACTGCCAGGGATGGGGTATCCACAGCTTCTCTGGACAACTGTTCCAGTGCCTCACCACCCTCATCACAAAGAACCTGGTCATCACAAGAGGTACAGACATCTGTCTGGCGGCTGCTGTCCTCCTCGCCTTCATGCTTAATTTCCAAGGCCTGCTGAAACAGTCTCTGTGGATGTTTTGTCCCAGCAAGGACTTGGGCCCCATAATGCTCATGAGAGCTCCAGCTCCACAGTGGAGCCTGCTAACCCCAAAACTCAATGCCTGCCAGTGGTATGGTGGCTTTCCTGAGGAGTAGCAGGCAGCACAGTATGGTGACCCAACAGGCACAGCTGGCCTGGCTGTTAACCTGGTGGGAATGGCAGAATCACAGAATATGCTGAGTTGGAAAGGACCCACAAGGATCATCGAATCCAACTCCTGGCCCTGCACAGGACACCCCAAGGGTCACACCATGTGCCTGAGAGCACTGTCCAAATGCCTCTGGAACTCTGTCAGGCTTGGTGCTGTGATCACTTCCCTGGGGAGCTGTTCCAGTGCCCAACCATCCTCTGGGTGAAGAACCTTTTTCTAATGCCCAACCTAAACCTGCCCTGACACAACTTCAGGTCGTTCCCTCGAGTACAGATGACAAATTTATTATTTCTCCCCCGCTGTCGCTCGCCCCGTGTCCCGCCGTATGCCGCCTCACAAGATGACTGTGGGCGGGGGCTGGGGGTGCTAGGTGAGGCGGGCGGGCTGCGGGCACGGCGGGGCAGCCCCGGCACCCTCGCCCGGCCGGGGGAGGCGGCGGCGATCCCCGGCCGCCCCGGCCGCGTTGCCATGGGGNCCCCGGTAAGTGCGGGCACGGCCCTTCCCCGGCCTTCGGGAGGCGCCGCCCGGGGTCCCGACACTCCTCTTGACGCCGGGATGCAGCTCTTCTACCCCGGCCTGGCCCCTGCTGCACCGGCCCCGCCGCCTCTTACCCCGGCCCCTCATCTCAGGGGTGTGCCGGCGGCCCTTCCTGCGCCCCCGGGCCCTGCAGGGCCGTCTCCTCGCCCCGGGGGGCTGCGGGCTCTGCGGGCTCCCCATGTACCCCCCCCTCTCCCCGGAGCTGCGGGCACCCCTAGCCCGCCACTTCCCCTCTCCACCCTGGGGGTTTTAAGTCTCCCTAGCCCCTCCCTTCCTCCCCGGGCTTGGGTCCCTCTGCCTGCGTGGGGGGCCCGGGGCTGATTCCCCCCGCTTGCCGTGGTGCGGGGCTTGCCCTTGCCGGGCGCGGGGGCTGCAGCCGCGGCGCGCCTTCCTCTCCCTGCCCGCGCCAGGGAGATTGCGGGTGACACGTGTGCGGCTCCACCGAGCCCTTTAGTGCCCCGGAGCTGCAGCTTTTTATACTGAAAGCGATTTCCGAGTTTCTCCGGGGCTTCTGATTTCTGGGGCGATTCGTAGGATTCCCTGACCGCCCTGGTCGCAGCGCAGGTCCTGCATCTAAGCCCCTCTGAGCTCCTTCCAGACTCTCCTAAGCCAGATCCGTGCCTTTTTGAGGTAGGTCAAGGTTACTGTGCTCTTCGTGCAGTGGATGGGGAAAGTGGAAATGTGGACAGACTGTGGGATTTCCTCAAGGTCACCCTGGGAATTGGACCCCAAGCATCCTCTTTCTTGCTGCACCCTCTGCAGCTGCTGGGCTCCTGCTGGGTGAGGGTGAAGTTGTGGAAATCGGATTTTTCAACGCCCCAGCCTCTTTCCTGCAAGGCTTCTCATGTTTTAGTTTATACACCTTGCCATGTGTCAGGGCAGGAGCCCAGCTATATTTATTTGGCCTAATGTTTTTTAGCTATTAGATGTTTACAGTTAAATAGTGTGTGTATTTACCATAGTATGTTAATCTCTGAGAGTCTCGCTGCTGTTAGGGTCTGACTTCGTGGTGTTGCTGCCGCTGTTGGGATGGTGTCTGCAGTGATTTTGATCACTGCAAGTAATTGTGGCTTTGCTTCTGAAGAACTCACTTCTTGGCAGTGGCAAGCAAAAGGCAACTGAACTAGAGTGGTACTGATAACGATGTATCGTGTGGGACTGGGGTGGTGGTTGTCTTCTTGTCCTCTACTTCAGTTTTGCTTTGCAGGCTGTTATAAACAAAGGAGTAGGCAAGGTGTACTAGTAGGAGTTCCTCTAACCTCTTCCTCAGAAAATAAACACCAGGATTTAATGAGGGTTTACCCCTTTGAATGTCTTGCCTGTAGGATTCTTAACTGCGTGCTACTACTTGTAGTTGTTCATACAGGTGCAGTTTTTCTCCTGGTGCTGTGCCCTTGGGCTCATCTGTTCACTGAGTGCCTGTTGTAGTAAGGAGCGTTATATTTTGAGGGTGGTGATGATCTGTGGCACAGATGGATGGCTGAGTTGGAAAACGGATCAAATCTGTGTCATAAATTGGAGCCCTACTCTGTTCTGAAGGAAAGTCTGCAGTCCTGTTTGATGCCCAGCAATCTTGTTAATGTCTTACTAGGATGCCAGAGCCGTCAAACATCCTCCTGCTGCCGTTTTAGGAAGGGGGAGTGTTCTGTATTAAGTTACTAAAAGGTAGAAATCACTGACAGCCTGTCAAGGCCATTTGCTCCCCTTTTCCTGCCAAGATTTAAATTGGTGGGCAAGATGGGGGAAATACCTACCTGGCTGGCCAAGGTGACAGCAGCCTGTCCACGTGGAAGCAGCCCCCTGCTTGCATGTGTGTCATGTTTTGTCTCGTAGGTCTCTGGCAGGGCAAAGGTGTGATGGAGAGAAAGGACAGAGGCACCGTGACTGGTGGTTGGTGTGCCTTGAAACCTGGAAGCCCTAGGATTTGGAGCTGTGCTCTGATAAGGGAAATTTGGGGAAAGTCCTGCTTAGAAGCTGTAAGCATTTCATGTGTTTATACGGTTGTTCTTGCGTAATTGTTGTCATCCTGAGAATTGTGAAATAGTAGGAGGGAGAAATTTCCCAGAGTAGGGCAGCTGTGTTTCCAGGTGAGTAAATGTTGTGCTGTGTTTAGCTAGAATAAAATCTGTGTGTAGAGCCAACATCGCTGTCCAGGGGCCCTGCAGATTCCCCTGAGAACAGCTTTTCCTTGGAGGTTAAAGCCCAATCTAGGGAACACCGTTGTTGAAGGGTGTGTGATGACCACGCAATGCTGCGAAAATAGTTAAATAGCTTTGGCACTTCTTGAGGAATACACGCAGTGTTGATAGCTGGGTGTGCAGCTGCAGCGTGAGCTACAGGTTGTGCCCTGGGTGGGGGAAATGTCAGGAGCCCCAGGAAAGGGGCTGTGACCTGGTGCTGACCCTTTGGACAGCAAAGGGCACAGGCATACAGCAGGAGCTGATGACTCAGCAAAAAGACTTCAGACCGTCTAGGTACACAAACTGTGGGAGTATAAAAGCCCAGAAATGCTTTTGTTGGGGGTCCCTCCCCAGAGCCACCAGGTCAAGCTGTTTTTGTGTCACTGCACCACGATTAAATTACTTGAAGGATCCAGATATCTGAGACTTCTGTGGGAAACCCAGGGCTGAGCCGGTAAGGAAACCCTGTCTGACTGTGTGCGTGTGGGGAGTGCAGCGAGCCAAGAGGGGCACCCATGGGGACACTGGAGTCATGTGCTGTGGAGGCACTTTGGTCCCAGCAGTGAAAGTCTGGAGTGGAGGGATTGGGACTGACAGAGTGGCTCCTGGGTGGTCAGACAGGAGAGCTTCCTTAACACGCTCTGGATTTTATCTGAATAATCTGCAGCCAGGAGGCTGTAAAATGGGTGACTGATGAGTTGCTCCTTCTTCCTCAGCAAGGAGTACCTGGGTGTGGTGTAAGGGTGCATGGTCTCCATCTCCGGTCCTCCGAAGCGTCAGGCTTTGGGTTTGCTGCTGGGCTGGCAGTTACTTGTTTTACAGATGCGAGCAAGGCTCTGGATTCTCTTTCATCCCACTGAGGAAACAAAATACTCCTGGAGGATAATTGCCAGGTTCACAGTAGCTACTGGAAGGTGGGATGTCCTTGTGAAGTCCGAGGGATGACAGGTTTGTGTGGTGGGAAGAAAAGTTTAGCAGCCCTGACCATAACTGCAGAGGGACTCAAGTCCCCTGGTGCCGACCAGCAGCAGGTCTGCCTTGTTCCACACGATGCTTGCTTTTGTCACTTGATCCCTGGTCTCACTTGCAGGCAGGGAACTGCAAATCTTTTGCACTGCCAACTTTCCAGTGCCAGCAAGATGTCTTGCACAGGGTGTATCTCTTAATGGGCTGGGTTTATCTGCCTAAAATCATATTGTGCTGTCAGTATGACATAAAAGAGCTTTGAACTAGGCCCGAAGGGGAAAGGAAAAGGGTTGGAAAAATGCAAAATATTTTTGTTCCATTGTTAGGAGAGCCTGAGCTGGGGAGATGATGTGTAACCAAACAGGGTTTGGAATGGCTGGGACATGAATTTCCTTGTGATCCTGAGTGCTGCAGTTCATGTGTGTTATGATAGGATGCTAATGTCCTATGAAAGGAGTTTCTGCAGTTTCCCCTTTTCTAGGCTGTTTTAGAATAGAGAGGTATTTCTTCCTAAGCCTGCCTTCTTCCTGGTCGTCCTTTTTCAGAGTGTTTTTTTCCCTGTTGTTTTGTTGTGGGTTTGTTTTTTGTTTGGTTGTTTTTTTTTGCTTTGTTTTTCCCTAGAATGAAGTTCTACATAGCTGGTGACCTGTCAGTGGTGTCCGAGTGGCCCATCACTGGTGTCCCACAGCTGAGCACCTTCGCACTTTACTGGAGTAAGTTGATACAGCTCTGGCAGACAGTGGAGCAAATTTGGTTTGCACCAGCTGAGTTTGAGCATAGTGTGGGAGCCCTCGAGCAACAGGAAGAGTCTGGTCCCACAGCCTGTTCAGCCTGTCACTTACAAGTTTGTTAATGTCCTGTTAGGCTTCCAGCTGGACATGTCTTTCTCCCAGCTGCCTCTGCTCTCCTGTTAAAATCTGCAATACTGTGTAGGACTGTACTGCTGTCTGTACTGCTCCTTCTACAGCAACAGTGCAGGATGGGGAAGCATCTGCCTGTTTACAGCATTCTGCCTTCTGCTACTGCAGGTACATAAGGACTGGTAACTATTCTTTTTACATCCGTGATGCATTCTCCTAAATCCTTAACTGTGTTTTCAGGAAATGCAAAAGCCTGCTTTAATGCCCGTGTTTGCATATTTAGGCTCTCTTAGAGTGACCAAACATCTGCACTACTACAAGTTGGGAGAGATGGAATTGTTGATTACTTGTCACAGCTAATGACCTAGAGATGCTGCTGCCTGTTGTAGGCAGTGCATTGTTTTTATTTGTTACTCTTGAACATGTTGAACACCGTGCCTGTGTTCCGTGGTGCATTCCTCAAAAATGGCTGCATGGAGTCCAGCCTTGCTGGAGTCAGTTGTCTTGTCTGTCTACAGTGAGACAGCAGGGACGTAACTGCAAGTGCCTCTTCTCTGCCAGAGAGGTGTCTGAGGTCTAACAGGGCAGTGTGTTTCAGCTTCTCTGGCACCATGATTTAATGAAGCCATCCTCTTTCAGCAAGGCTGAGTCCTCTGCCTGTACCTGCTTGGGCTGGGGACTATCATTTGGCCATAGCCAGCTAACAGTGGCGGCTTGCTACAACTAACGCTGGGTTGCTCCAGCTAATCCTAACAGCAGATAAGTTTTTTTTTTCTTGTCCTCTTCTGTTTGCCTTCCAGCACAGAGATAGCAGGAAGGAGGAGGTGGATTGAGCTGTCCGATGCCAAACTTAGATGTTGCTTTAACCTTGCAGTATTGATTGCCTGGTAGTTCAAATTATTGTGAAGATAAAGTAACAGGAGGTACAAAAGCTTTAGAAAACAAGGCAAAATCCCAGACAAGCCTAATGAAAAGACCTTGTCACTCTGGGTGGTTTGGATTTCTGTCTGGCAGTTTCCTCTTATACATCTGCAAATATAAAAGCTTTGAACATTTTCTGCCTTAGGTGGGTTGTCTATGTGGAGATTATATGCTTGGGGAAGGGAGAGGCACCTGGGCAGAAATGCTTGTTCTGTATCAGAAGGAATGCGATGGGTTACTGTTTATTTAATTTGTGGGGTCTCTGTTGATCTTAATTTAGTACAGCCTGTGGTGAGCTGCTCAGAGGAATGCAGTTTTATTTTATTTTGTTAAACTTTTTTGTAACTGGTACTTGTTCTCATTTTGGTAGTCCTGTTGTGGGTGGGTGACTGCATCTTGTCAAACCTTCCTGTGCCCTGCTCATTCCTTTGGCACCGATGCTGGTGTATGGCATATCAGGAGAGCTGTCTGGATTTTTTTTCTTTCCTGTGTCTGAGGCATTTATCCAGAAGCCAGGAGGAGAGAGGTTGGTTTTGACCCAACTAAGTTTCCCCAAATAGCATGAATTTGAGGAGCTGGAGGTGACTAAGTTACATCAAAGACTGTGCCTGCCCCACCTGGAGTTTTGACTCTATGACTGGGGCTCATATTCTAAATTTAAAGGCTGTTCCAGCTATGAGGAGCTTTGTGGACAGGGTGGGGAGAGAGAAGGAGAAGGAAATCTTCCCCTCTTATATAGGACAGTGATGCTTCTGCACTGAGTGAGTAACTGGCTTGGAGGAGGTGTTTGGGAAGTGAGGTATGTGCTTTTCTTTTTTAATTAGAGCACAAAGATAGAGGATTTCAGTAACTGATTGTAGTAGAAAGAGAGATGCTGTGCGAGTGAGTGATTGGTTTGGATCAAGCCAGAAAGAAGTCCCGTAGCCATGATCCTTCATTTCTGAATTCAGCTGCAGCTTTCAGTGAAGCCTTTTTGCTTTGACAAGGGGCTGCACTGTGTGGTGTGAGAGCTCCGAGCCAGGACGAGTGCTGGCTTTGTGTGGATAAGTGCCTGCAATGAAACTGTAGCCTGTGGTGTGCTTAGTCTGGGCCAGCCCATCTTCATTTCCGCTGCTGCTGAGTCTCTGTCCTTGTCACTGTGGTGTCTGACACCTTACTGCCCTTAATGGGTGTGCTGTCTGCAGGCTTTGACAGAGAAGAGGGCAGTTCCCTGTTGCCTGATGGGTGTGATGGGATGGAAACACCTTCTTCAAGGCCACGTGCAGATTGGGAGCATGCTTGGTGCCCTGTTCAGTGCTGTTCTCTTTGCTCAGTGATAGTTAGGGATTTATAAAAAGGAAGGAATTGTGTTTTAGGGACAGGCTGTGTCAGGGGCTTACTGTGAATTTGGGTACTGCTTTCTCCTTTGCTACAGATTTAGAGCCTGACCTGGGGTAAGCAATAAGATGTCTGTCTCTAATCCTGTCCCTTACAATCAAATGGGAACAGCAGCACTTCCAGGGGTTTGCCACTTACACACAACAGCAGTGGCAGCTGTTGCAGAAAGTATGATGTGATGGAGTAAATGGTCTCTTCTTCTAGGTGTTTCACTTCCCTTTTTCAGTTTGTGTTGGCTTTCTCAAAGATAGCAGTACTAGCTTCCTTTTCCATGCCCTGGGCAAGCTGAGCTTTTCTCCGTAAGGCAGCAGGAGCACCTGTTGTTTATGAAGGCTATTTTCTACGTGTAGTAGTTCTTTTAAAAGACATAAAACTCATTGTCTTGGCCCAACCCCCTTCCCCTGACCTGTCCCACTTGCTTTGTTAGCAGCTAAATATGTGCATGACCTGAGCAGCTGTCGTCTTTTTGATGCCCTTTTTATTTTTTGCAGGAACTTACAACGTAGATTCACTGATGCCTCACTCTGGTTCTTCAAAACTAATGGAGAGCTTGAAGGAAATAGCTTGGATACTGAAGTGATAAGCACTACAGAAATGCCAGACGCTATATAAACAACTAAACTCAGCCCCCGGCCCTTCCTGAGAGAGGGATGATTTGCAGAAATACCTCAACAGATGGTCTGAATTTGGCTTTGGGAAGGGGGGAAGAAATGCCAGGTCGCTGCTGAGCTGTGTGTGGGCGCGTGCCCGCGTGCGCCATGCAGCGCGTTCCCTGCCAGCACGCTCCGGGGAGGCTGAGCAGGCTGCTCCCACAGCCTCCCTGCGCTCAGGAGGCATCTGCACACCGCTGACTCAGTCTCTGTGGCTCTGCCAGGTCCCTGTGTGGAGCAAGCTCCCATTTTCCCTGTGGTGAGGTTCAGCTGTGCCCGCTCCTCAGGCTGGTCTAGTGGAGGTGAGCCAGGGGCAGCTTGCAGACGCAAGGGGTCAGCTTGTGGGAGAGAGGCTGCAGAGCTGCTGTGCAGCTTGTGAGATACTGCTTGGCACACGGGTGGGATTGTAGGAAGGCGGTAGAGTCGTCTGACACTGCGTTGTCCCTAGTGCTGGTGCAGTCACTGGGACCTGTGTCAGGGCGAATTGAGGTGGTGTGGAGCTGGAAACAAATGGATCAGTTGTGGTAAAGGGCATGTGCTTTTTGGACACACCTGTGCATATATGTGAGCTGGCAAACTTGCTGGCAGCCTGAAAAGGTGTGGGATGGGAAAGGGTTTACATGTCGTTGTTGGGGACCCTGAAGAACTCTGGCAGAGCTGGCTGCTATGGCCAGCCTCCCCTCTTCCTGATGAGATTACTGCTCTGACAGGGGAAGGAGAACATGTTCCCGCCAGAGTGCTGCCTCACCTCTTGAGTGGGCTCTACTCTGGGGCAAGAAGGTTCCCATGTCAGTAGTCACAGCTGACTCCAGTGGGGTTATGGATTGGCGCCCAGAAGTCCTTGTGCGAGGACCTCTGGAGCAGAACAGTGTGTCTAGTTCCTGCATTGCCAAACTGTTGCTAGTCTTCCAAGGCAACGCGCCTGTTCCACTGCTCACTGGCATGACAATTACTTGTGTCTACTGCTGCCTGCTGTCGCTGCCACACACTCTTTGTGAGACAGTGTTGGTAATTAGAGCAGAGTTGTGAGGTGCCCTTCAGGAGTGATTTTTGTTTGGAAACTTTTTGAAAACAGGTCTAATTCTTAAGCAGTGCAAGATTAATTGCTTCCCTGAGGACGTGTCAGGTAAATTCTTGTGGATACATCTGTCAGGTAGCAGCATTGCATTGCGCATATGGAGTAGCCGGGTGAGACATCTGATGTTCAGAGAATGACTTTCCATGTTTGTTACACTTCACTTTTGCCTCTTTTTCCTTTCTTGTGTTACTCATCTTCCGGCACTCTGTTTAGGTGAGCAGGACTGGATGTGTTTTCATTTGCCTGTAGCCTCCAAAATATATTGTTTTCCTGCTGGGAATGCCTTGCCTGCCTTGCAGCCTGCTTATTCACAGCATTCTGGGTGAACAGGGAGCTGGTGAATGGATTATGCCACAGACTCCTGAGCCATCAGGCGGTGGTTGCAGTCTCCTTGACAATTCCTCTGCTTGTCACAGAGTGGGTATGAGTTTCCGTGGAGGAGCTGCTAACCTCATCAGGAGCAGCATAACCCTTGCAGGGCTACTGATATGCGTTTAGCAAGGAACCATTTTGCAGTGATCTGAACAGTTTTGGCGACAGCAAAACAGCTGAGGTGGGAGGCGAGAAGTGCTGTTGGCAATGCAGGAGGGAAGCAGTTGCATTCACGTACTCCCACAGCAAAGGGACTGGCAGCAGCAGTGTCCTGTGGCTGAGAGGCAAGCAATATTGATTAACATGGTATTTAAGTGGCATTTCTTCTAGCTCACTGGGAGCATTAGTGAAATTCCGCCTTTGGCGCTGAGAAGTAATGAGATAAGCTTTCTTCTTCAGAGAGGTGTCTGCCTGCTGTTGCAAAGTGTTTGGAAGGCTGGGAAATGTCCTTTTGTTGTCCTGTCAATTCTCCGTGTCTGGTCTCTTGTACAAAAGGCACCTGAAATCCAGCCTTGACTTTAGCGGACAGCTGGGCTTGCAGCCTGTACACCAGTGTTGGCATGCTTACGTGGTGGCTCCTGCTCAATGCTTCTGTCATCCTGCCTGAGGTGGAGCCTAGCTCCTGACTCCAGAGGGTGATCCAGGAAGGATCTGTCCTTTCCCACCCTGAGGTCCTGTTTCATTAACCTGCGATATTTTAGTGTTGGTTCCCATGTCGGTGACTGATGCTCTCGGTGCACTGTGGCTTTGCTACAGGGACAGGATGCAGGGTTTGTGGGATGCTTTGCAGTTCCAGCCAGGCTCAACAGTCCCTCTTTGGGACTCTTGAGTGACAGCTATCAGTTGACATACAGACCCACAGGACTCTGGGTTACTAGGCCTTTTAAATAATTTTGTTCAGGGCCCAGAAGCTCTTATCTCCCAGGCTTCCCTGGAGGGATTCTTGTTCTATTTTATTGTTATGTATTGGTTTACTTTATCGGTGCACTCAGCAGGCTGCTGCCAAGAGGAACAGCCCTGCTTCCACTCCTGCCTCTCTCTGCTTGCGTCAACATGAGCATTTGTGTGTTCACAGCTGTGCATGACCTGGGACTAGGCCTGATCCAAAATTGCTGGGGAAAGGAAGAACAGAAGCCTGAAGTTATGCTGGACAAGTGGTTGAGTAACCACAGTCTCTGCTGGGAAAGTAAATCATGTGGCACTTTCCAGGGGCTAAAAATCCCTGGTACTGTTCCCTTCATGAAAATCTTTGCACCTTCTCCAACACACTGTCAAGACTGCATGGAGGCTGTACCAGTGCCTTTTTGTGCAGAAAAAGTTGTGTTGTGCTACCCTTCTGCAGCACTGGGTCTCACCTGGTGCCTGGCTGTAGATTCGCTCTTTGATGCAGAGGGACAGCATCATGCCTTTTTAACACTTAAAATTTGCATAGCATAGCAGCCAGAGAAAGGTGGTGGCTTTTCACATCTGGTAGGGATGGTCCTGTGTACTGCCAAATGCATGCAGTATAGGAAGAAGTGGGAAGAGAGGGGAAAAAAAAACCCAATGCCTTTGCTTTGCTCCAGCACAGTCCCCTAGTGCTCACAGGAAAAGCACGTGCTTCAGAAAGTAGTTGGTGAGCATGTGTCCTTGGTGGTGCCAAGAAACATGACCAACTTCCTCTCCTCTTCCTCTCCTTCCCTTGCATGTCAGGAAGTGGTGACCGTGCCTAGCAGACACCTCAGTGTGAACACAGCTGATGCTGAGCCTTCCTCTCAGAGGTAACAGAGGTTATGGATCTGCTTACTCTTGGGCTGGAGAGATGGGAGGCTCCTCTCTGAGCATATCTGAACCTTGCTGGGATTGTGTCTCTTTCCTGCTGTCCTTCTGCTTCTCCCTGCTGCAGCCTGTTCTGTTTCTGAAGGCTCTGTTCCCATTTTGACATGGGAGGTGCAACTGTCCCTACTGCTTGCCTCCGCTGCCAGATAGGTTTAGGGAGTGTGTTGGGATTGCCTCACTTGGTTGAGGTCACACTGCAGGCTCTGCATGCTGCCTGTCTGGCTGAGCTGTCCTGGCTGACTTCAGGGATGTGGAGGAGATGGGACTGTATGAGGAGCATCACATGGCTGGATGATAGGTGACTTGCAGCCCTGGGTGCTGCTCCAGGGCTTGAGGCTGCTGGTGCCATGTGGTACTGTGGGAAGGGGGCCGCCAGCAGGGTCCCAGGCTCACAGTCCCAAAGCAGCAGTGTCATCCCAAGGTTTGTGGTGTGCTCTGGGCCACAGAGATAGGAAGAGACAAGCTGGCTGTCCCTTCGGAGAGAGGATCCTGTGTCTATCACTGCACCAAGGGCTGGGTGAATGAGCAGGGATTTTGCACATTAACCAGGCAGCAACTGGGCTGGGTGAGCCGTAGGGTGTCAGCCGCGGCACTCCTGTGCTTCTCCAAAAGCTATGTCAAGGCAAGTACTTTCAGCTCTCTCACAGCTATTACGAAAGAGCCTGGGTTTGCTGCACCCTTCTCTCCCTTTGCCCTCGGGGCATGCTGGGCTTGTTTGAATTAATGTAATTAGCACATGCCTTATTAGCTCACTAAAGCACAAAGAACTCATGTATATTTGTAGCCAGGTTAAGCAGCCCCTATTAATTTAATAACCGTGTCCTCCAAAGTGTATGGCAACAGTTAATCACTGGTGGTGACTCAGGACTAGCCAGTATGGAGGAAATTTGGGCGAGGTGTGTATGTGTGTGGTTCTCTTTTATTGTGTTGTATTTTTATTAATGAGTAGAGCTGTGAAGAGCAGCAGGCACAGTAGACGGAAGGGAACTTTCAGTGCAGGTTTACTAAACAACCAGCCCTGGATATTTCCTATGCTCTGCACTGTCAGTAGAAAAGGATCTGTAGAATGAATCAGCGAAATATGACACAGAGTGGGAGCCGGAAATTTACAGAAATAAAGTTTAGCAACCCACGCTTGAACTCTGCTCCAGTCAGGTTATATATACTAGGTACTGATAGTAATTTTGCTTCATTGTCTACTCTATTTCCCCTTGGTGATTCTGAGGCAGAGGAAGTGGCTAGTGTATTCTGGTGCTGCTCGTATTTGAGACTGCAAAAGAGCAAGGTTCTTGTAAAAGGACAAAAATAATTGCAAGTAATTTCATTTGCTGCAGCACTGTGGTCCTCGGTTCCTTTTAGTGTTCTGGGTCTTGCCGTGCAGAGCACTTAGTTAGGTCCCATGGAATGCTGCCAGGATGTTTGCCACCAGGTGTTTGGGGGGGTTCAGTTTGCTTTTTGTTGTTTGGGAGTTTTTTTTGCTTCTTTTTTTCACAGAAGCACCTGTGATGCTGCAGGTTATAGTTTGGGCTCCACCACCCTGGAATGATGCACTCTGTGAATCCAGGATGGTGGCATGTATCTCTGTTCCAGTAGTCCTGCATGTGGGACAGTAAAGTCCTGCACTGATTCTAAAACTAGTGAGTTAAGCATTTTGGGGGCTTTTTTCAGCCAAGGCCGCTATGCGTGCACAGGAGACTTCCTGCATTTCTTGTCTTCTTCCCCCTTCTTCGGTAATCACAGGTCATGCTCTTTGTGGTGAGCATAAACTGGGAGGAGGAGCAGGAAGAATGGTACTGGAAAGCTGTTGATGTGCTTGCACTGTTTTGGTCAGGTTTTCTACAAGTAACTGTTGGGGTGAGATGCAAGTATCCTGCCTGCTCCTACTCCCTCTTTTTATTTTACCCGTTTGCTGTTTCTGCCGAGTGAGATTGGGCTTTCAAGGCCTGGACTGTTCTTGGCCATCATGAGCCTGTGCAGGAGCATCATTGAGAAGATGAAGTTGTTGCAGTCAAAGGGACAACGAAACCCCCATGAAACTGGACCGAAGTGTGTATGTACTTGTAACAATGTGCCCTCTTGCTGCATCTGGCAGGGGACCAAGTCCCCAGGCTCCAGCAGAGATGGCGAGTTCTTCTGGCTTGCATCTGCTGAGAACCTGGACCTCCTGGGAGGCACAGAACGAAAACAAGTCTGAGATCCCCATGGAGTGACAGGGGATGCACACAAGTCTTGCTGCTTGTGTGCAGCAAGAAAATAAATAAATTTATAAAAAATAAAAAAATAATAATTTTATTTTTTAAAGAAAATTTAAAAAAATTATCTGCTTGCACATTGAAACAGATAAATTTATATCTGCTTTCTTAGAGCCTGTTCTCAGGAGAGCTCAGTGTTTAAATGAAGGCTCTGTGAGTGGTCAGTGGGGTGAGGAGATGCGATGGGTGAGGATCTGTAGGGGTGCCCATGTGCAATTCCTAACAGGTGCATTGCAGAGGGGAGAAAAAACCAAAGAAAGTCTGGGGGAAGATAAATACCTGCTGGGGTACCTCAGATGCTGGCCAGAGATGGTGATTTCCCTCCCCTCCCTCTTTTTTTCTTTGTTTCAGGAGCAGGAAGGGACACTGCTTGGCTCAGGCTGGCTCAGAGCCGTGGAATGCTTGGTACACACCAAGACAAGAGGCATTTTCCAGGACAGCTTTTTGAGTCAGTGTTGTGGCTTTGTCTGGGATAGAGTTAATCTTCTTCCTAGTAGCTGGTACAGTGCTGTGTTTTGCATTTGGTATGAGAACTGTGTTGATAACACGCTGATATTTTAGTTGCTGCTAAGTACTGCTCACTCTAAATCAAGGACTTTTCAGTTTCCCACACTCTGCCGGTGAGGAGGTGCACAAGAAGCTGGGAGGGAGCGCGGCAGCAGGAAAGCTGTGACGTAGGCACCATCTTGGAAACACGGTGGGATGACTGCCGTGATTGGAGTGCTGCAGTGGATGACTGTAAGCTCTTCAGAAGGGGCAGTCAAGGAAGGAGAGACAGTGACTGTCTATTAGGGAGTGTTTCGACTATAGAGAGCTCAAGGGTAGTGATGATAAGATTGAGTACCTGTGGCTGAGAATCAGGGGGAAGGCTAACAAGGTTACAGGCCACCCAACCAGGATGAAGAGACAGATGAATTATCCTGTAAGCAACTTCTTCATGATTGCCAGCCCTTGTTCTTTTGGGAGACTTTCTGGATGTCTGCTGGAAGCTCGACACAGGAGAGAGACGGCGGTCTAGGAGATTCCTGGGCTGTGTGGAAGATAACTTCTGACACAGCTGGTCAGAGAGCCTTCCAGGGGTGCTGACCTCCAGACCTGCTGTTTACTAACAGAGAATGGCTGGTGGGAGGTGTGGTGGTTGCAGGCAGTCTGGGGCACAGTGACCACGAAATGACGGAGGTTTCAATTCTTGATGAAATAAGGAAGGAGGTCAATGAAGGGGTCCAGGAAGACTGAACATACTTTTAGAAGGAAATCTTAAAGATCCAGGATGTCCCTATGTGCCAAAAGATGAGCCAGCGGGAAAGAAGACTGGCCTAGTAGAACAGGGAGCTTTTGCAGGAATCTAGGGGGAAAAAAAGGATTTATGACTTTTGGAAGAAGGGGCAAGTGATTGAGGAAGAGTACAAGGATGTTGTTAGGTCATGTAGAGAAAAAATTAGAAAAGCAAAAGCTCAGCTAGAGCTCAGTCTGGTCGGTGCTGTGAAAGGTAATAAAAAGTGTTTTTGTAAATACGTTAACAGCAAAAAGAAGGCCAAAGAGAATTGCCATCTTTTATTGGATGCAGAGGAAACAGCAACAAAGGCTGAGGAAAAGACTGAGGTGCTTAATGCCTTCTTTGTCTCAGTCTTTAACAGTAAAACTGAATATCCTCAGGGCAACTGGCCCCCTGAGCGGGTGAGAGAGCAGAAAAGATCCCCTGCAATCCAGGAGGAAGTGTTCAGTGGCAAGGGTGCTGATGGAGCTGGCAGAGCAGCTCACCAAGGCAGTCTCCATGCTAGTCCCAGGGCAGGGCTGCCAGGAGTCCACAGTGGGCACAGCAGTGACCGGGGCTGTCAGTCCTTCCTCTCCGCAGGCTCTGGTTTGTCCGCAGTGAACCCGAACCAGCACCATCCCAGGACTGCACACTTTAAGGCATCCAACAGGAACAGCTCTGTGGTTGGTTGTGTGTTGCCTGGTGAGGTACTGCTGCACTTTGGCCTGAAAAGATGCTTATTCCTCCCAGCAGAGTCACTGGCACCCCTTCCTTTCAGCGGAGAAAGCTGAGAACTAAGAGCTGTGGTTTCACTGCTGGTGGGGAACGAATGGTCCCTTTCAGGGGACTCAGCTCAGTGCTCTACCTCATTCCTACTGAGAGAGTTAGAATCTGACCCTCAACTTTCCCTTGGGCTTCTTGGTGGGTTGTTTTTAATTGCTGCTTTGTACATGGTGTTTATTTTAAACTGGGAGAGGGGAACTCAAATTTTCTACTCTATCGGCCTCTTGGCAGAGCACCCAAGAGAGGGATTTGCACCATTTAGTTTTTCCATGGTATGTCCTTCCAGATCAAAGGGTTGGTCTGTCTCTTACTGTCAGCTGGCTCTGCCTTTTTGTTGACCACCACAGATTGTTGAAGAGAAATGCTATATGTAAGTTCTTAATTGTTCTGCTTGCTCTGTCTCCTGTCTGCCAGACTCCCAAAAGCTCAGCAAAGCTGTCTTCTCTCTCCAGATAATGCTGCATGTCTCTTAAGCTGTAATTTCATAAAAACTGGTACAGAGAACAGATCCAGAGGAAGGTGGATTTAAAAATATTTAGAATCACATCAGTTTGACATGTGACTACGTGATTTCTCAGGTGGCACTTGGAAAGGCGCATTACTGGCAATGAACACCCACTTAATGTTTGTCCAGTAATGTCCAAGGTGCACTTGCTTGTACACCAGCATGATCATGTGCAGGCCATTTTACTGACTGTCAGTTAGCTTGTGCTTCTACTGTTGGCTCTGCAGCTGCAAAATAACTTAGCCCATTATAATCTTAATTTAAATAACCATTTTATGTAGAAGTTGCTACATACATATGTATGTATATATATATATATATATGTATAGTTCATTGTGTTTGCATATGGATTACCTGTTCTGTAGCTACCTCTTACAGATCCCTTTGAATTGGTGGAGGGACTTGCAGGTTTCTGCAGACCGAAAATTGGAATCCACCGCTGTTTCCAAGCAAGTGCTGGGCTTGAATTTTTGCTGTGGCCATGCCCTGACCTCGTATGACCACATCACTGAAGATTTTATGGTGAGATGCATGGAAAGGGTTTTCAGCTCTCTGGCACCTACTCCAAGACAGTTTGCTTTGAGCATGAGTAGTTGTCCTAAATTTAGAGGCTCGTTACTTGTGTTGTAAGTGTTCAGAGGAGTGACAGGGCAGCAGGGCAGAATGCTTGATGTGGCATTTGTGCGGATCAGAAGAGCCAGGTCTTTTGAGACTTGACCCAGTTGCCTTTTTGAGAACTTTGAGAGAAGGCAGGTTGAGATGGGAAGAGCGCCAGCAGCCCCCGTGGGTTTCCTTTGCTCCCCTCAGTCTTGCCAGGGGTGCTGTGAGCACGTTTAGACCTGTTGTCTCTCTCCTGTGAGGGAAGATACTGCCTTAAGAGAGTGTTTTAATGTGTTATCCTCCAGTGGAGCAGGACTTTTATGTGTTCTCAGTAAGATGACTGCAAGCTCATTTGTCCTGCTGAAACCTTCCCTCCGGTTCCTTCAGCTTGGCATCTCCAGTGTCTTTGATATCAAGACTTCCCATGTGAGCCCTGGGTGAGTCACTTCTCCTAAGGGCTGTCCTTACTCATTCCATTTTGCAGCTCAGTTGCAAAACCTCTAGGACAGGGACTTTCCTTGACTGAAGGTCAGAGCAGCCCCTAAAATGACTGATTCCAGGTAGGCATTGGGGCCTTTTGGCGTGCTGCAGTTCTGATACCCATGCCCACCTTCAAGATGAGCGTTAGCTTTCCACCTCTCGATCCAGGGCAGTTTCCCAAGACATACAAAGTCAAAGGGTATATCTGGTGTTCGTTCCAGACCAGCACAGGCCTGTTCCCCAAGTCTTTCTGTCTTGGCAGATGGCTTGGTATCTCAATGTCAAAGAGGTCATGCTGATGCAAGAAGAGGCCTCCATGGGACTCCTTTTGTTAAGCAGTAGGGCAAATGGCTTCTGCTCTAATCTAAGTAAATTGCTGGTTTTTTGGCCTGGAGAAGCTCTCCAGGTCAGGAAGGCACTTCTCTTGCTGGTCACAGTGCGTTTTCGAGGCCTTGCTCCAAGCCTTAGCTCTCACAGAGGTAACAGCAGGTGCTTGTTGTCTTCTCGTCTTTACTTGCTGCAAAAGATTTCTCAGCAATGCAGGCAAAGTTGCATGATGCTGTACTGGGAGTGGGGGGGCCAGCCTATGCTTCCAGCAGGATGGAGAGCCCAAAGGGGAGGGAGTGGGAAAACTGGGTGTGTTCCTCCTACTCCTACTGCCTGGAGACAGGAAATTCCCCACCTGCTTCCCTGCTGTTTTGTCCCCTTGCTTTCCAGTGATCCCTGCTGCTCCACTCACTTTGATCCTTGCTTTGGAGTCGGCAGCTATGCTGGCTTTTCCTAGTGTGGCTGAGACCAGGCAGACAGAGGGGCAGTTGCCAGGAGCAGTCAAGGGTCCGTGTGATGTCTTTGGTAACTGTTGCCTTGCAAGGAGGTGACCCTGGTGACTCAGGGCAGCAGGCAAATCTTGACTGCTGTTGTATGAATCTCCTGTAGTCTCAAGTAAATCCTGGTGGAGAAGATAGTACGGTGTGCGTGCAGTATCAGAATATAGGATATTCCTGCAGTCCCAGAGGCTTGCGGGATTGTCCCTTGTGACACTTCCAACATGGCCCTGTTGTAACTCCTGTTGCAACATTGCGGGTGGCTACACTGGTTTGGATGTGGTGAGTAAGTACGTCTGCTAAGATTTTGGACTATTTTTGTTCAAGGCTTGTTTTTTTCCTAAGCTGGAATGTTGTCACAGGCACAGGGTGTTCCTCAGGCTGACAACTGTGGTTTGAAATCCTCCTGAAGGTGAAGGGCAAGTCAGTGGTGGAGCTGGAATGCGAACTCAAGAGTCTTTATTGCTAATCGGGAGTTTTGTTCCTCTTTTTCCTCTCTGTGGGCATCCAGGTAAATCTATGCTGCCAGCACCTGCAGTTGCAAAGCCAAACACCTCTACAACATGCCGTCAGGCAGGGAACTTGTCTGTTCCTTTGTGGCCCGAGGGAGATGTTTCGAGGCATGCTCTCATCACAGGGCCTCTCAGCATGAAGTTAAGGCTCCCCAGTGTGCAGGGAGAGTGGAGGCTGGGTTTGCCTGCAGTTTTGCAAGGGTGCCAGCCTGACTGTTCTCACGGTGATAGGAGGGGGCGGAGGGAGGACACCCATCCCGACCAGCCTGAAGGAAGCTGGGCGAGACAGAGGTCAGTCGTGGATGGAAAGGGACCGCTGGAGCTGAGGGTCCTTGCAGGGGCTGTTAGGGAGGAGTGCCCTGCATGCTGAGGCTCAGCATCCCGGTGCCTTGCCAGCTGAGCGGGCGCTGTGCCACTGAGCCTGTCCCCAGAGGGTGCGAGCAGCCAATGGTGCGGGTGGCTGGCCTGGCACCTCCCCGCTGGGACTTTGGCCTTTTAGCACCAGAGGCAAGGGGGAAGACTGCCTTGGGCTTGGTGCTTTCACAGCCCAGTGTGGTACGGGTACAGCTGGCTCTTGACCACGAGGCAGGTGAGTTTGCGTGTGCAGCCCTGGGGCTTCTGTCTGGTGGCAGAATGATGTGAAGGGGCCGTGCTGTCCCCTGTGCAGCTGGAGAGGGGACGGTCTGTGACGGTGGGGAGCATTCACCAGCATGTTTGAGAGCTGCTTTGTTTTCTCGAGGACTAATGCCTTGCCAGGTCCTGCAAGGAAATTCACGGCAGTCCCTGCTTTCAAGGGCCTAAAGGCAAGCAACATTAAACTGCCCCCGATTTTCTCCAACGCCTCTGTCCCAAAATTTCCTGAGCAGGCGAGAGCCAAGTTGACAGCTTCTCCCCAGGTGACATTACCTGGTGCCAACTCCCATGTGCACTTTGTGCCTGTCATGCATCTAGAAAGCAGCTTCTCTCAGGAAATATTTGCACTTTCATTCTGCACTCCTTAAACCTTATTGTGATGACAGCTTTGCTCCAGTCATTAACAAAATTTGGCAGTGTCCACACCTTCAGATGCATTTGTGGTGTGAAGGAAAGTGTGCTGATCCCAGAGGGTTTCTCCTCTCCCAGCAGGTACTTGTTGCTGATTGCCTCCCCCTGCCATCCCTGACTGTGAATGGTTGTGTGGCTGTGTCCTCTTGACACAGTGGATGCTGGCACAGCCTTGCTTCCTCTGCTCACCCTCTGAGCCTTGCTTCTTGACATCACCTTCTCTCACTGGGGTTTTGAATTTGTCTGCTCTCAAGACAAATGGAAATATGTGGAAGGGAGTCCTGACTTCCCCTTCTGCTGTTTATTCTAAAGTCAAGGTTGTAGTTTGGAAGTTGGCTTTCAGCGACAGCTCTAGCATGCGCTGGCCTCCAGTTCTATCTCATTCCTGCCTGACTGCTTGGCACAAATATTTGTGCTGGCATGAAACCAGGGATGGGAACACGTTTGGGTGTAGGGAAAAGACGGATTTGCTTTCTTCGGCCACAGCACCAGCTGACATTTGCTAGAGGTTTCCTGTCAAACCAGCAGCCTGTGTGTGCTCAAATAAATCAGCATGTGCAGCAGTCTGAGCCTGAGAGGATGTGCTTGGCCGCACTGGGGCTGCTGGGGAGGGGATCTGGAAATGGGAGTGCTGGCAGAGGGCAGAAGTGAAGAGCTGGCCTCTGGGAGGGGTGGGGGTTGCTGCTGGCAGGACTGGGGGAGCTGGCAGGACTGGGAGCTGGCTTGAAGAACGCCAGCTGTGGCTGTGGCAGCAGCAGCTGGGCAGGGGAAGAGCAGGAGAAAGGAAGTTGCTGTACTCGCTCAGACTGGGGGTAGAGCAGTGGCATCTGGAGGTAGAGGTGGCAGCCCACATCTGTAGGGCAGTGTGGTGGCACTAAATGCAATGAGCAAGGTCAGAGAGGTGTGAGTAGGTTTAACCTGCTCCTTCTCCTGTGATGTCTTGGCTTGTGGAGATGTTGGGTGCCTGTATCTCCAATCCAAGCTTGCTGGTGTGACACATTAATGAGGCATGATGAGCTCTGTGTGCTCCCCTCTGTGCCCCACGCTGGGCTGTCATTCTCTAGTAAGCACTTTTCCTTCAGGTGATAAGGCGAGAACTGAAGGTTGAGAGTTCAGCCCTGTGCCCCAGGCTGATCAGGAGAGCAGATACAAAGATTGGCCTTCCTGGAGAAAGCCTCACTGTCTGAGTTGTGTGGGAGATGTGTGGTAAGGCAGGGGAGAAAAATAGCATCACTTTGTCAGTGGCTTAGGCTGTGAGGACCAGATACATCCAGAGCTGTCCAGGATTGCATTGTGGTACTTCTAGTGTGGCTGCTCTGTCACTGTCTGGAGCTGACTTTTGGGAGGTGAGAAAAAGGAAAGGCAGGATTGAGGAGGCTCCTCGGCTATTTACGTGTGTCAGCAGGAGCTTCGGGCCATTCGCACTGCTTTGGTGTGCGTGTGGCTCTGAAACTTAATTTGCCTGATCATTTTAATAAATGTAAAAGGGATGTCCTGGTGTGCAAGTAATGGGGCATTAATCCATGCCTAGCTGTGTTAACAGCACTCTAGGAAGGAAATACTCCCATGCTGTTCTCACTCTCTTAATTATGGGATGTTCAATTTAGGATCCCCTTCCATGAGGGCTGCTCAGCCTCTGTGGCTTTCAGATGGCTCTCTGGTGACTCTTGTTTCACCAACCCACCTACTACCAGTTTCCTCTCAGCTCCTTTTACCATGCAGGTTCCCAGTTCCAGCAGTGCCATTGTCCTCCTGAAGTTTAACCATACAAAGACTTTCTGAGGCATCAGCACCTTTTTGGTGCTGCTGGCTTATCTGCTGCCCCAATGCAGGTGTTGATGGGAGATATCCTAGGAAGATGCAAACCCTTCTCCCTGACACTTCTCCCAAAGGAGGCCTTGGAGCTTCACCCTGCTTGGCTGCAGATGCTTGCCTGCTTTTATGTGCAGTCTTTTCGGCTCCTGAGAGCACTGTGTTCCTGGGAAGATATACTTAGGTCTTTACTTAATCTCTTCCCTTTCTAGGTTAGATGTATAATGTTGTTGTGGATTTGTTTTTTACATGTCCTATAAAATTCCTGGCATTCTCTTCCCAGCCTGTTTTCCCCTCTCTTAGACTGCAGAATGGTAGCAGCTATTGTCCTGCCCTGGAAGCGACTGGGGTCTGGGTCTCCCCAGAAACTCCCTGGCCAGGCCACTGGAGGCTTCATCATTTACCCTCTTTTAAGGGACTTCGGGAGTTCTGTAGATTACAGCAAAGTGGTCAGATAGAGCTTGGGGTGACTTTAGGTTTGTTTTGCAAATGGTCATTCGTGTAAGCTCTGTTTAAACAAACAGAGCTCAAATAAGCTTTCCACTTCATTGCATTAAAATCCCTTAATTCATTAAAATCCCCTGGCCACAGACATTCAGGCCTCTACTGTGCCAGGTGCTGTTTAAACAGTTATCAAGTGCTGGTGTCTGCTGTAAAATGATCACATTGTTTGCTTCCTGTCGCTCGTCCGCGAGTTGAGTGGCTTTTGTTAGGGGAGATGATACTAGTCCTGGTATTTGCTGGCTGTACAGCCAGCACCAAGGAAACCTGTAGCTTTGCCCAGTTTTAAACCCAGGAAGGTTGTTTTTACCCTGTCTTGCTGTGCAGCTGCAGCAGGAGCATCTGTTCCCTGGTGGGAAGCAGCAGCAGTTTTCCAGCTGGATCAGACAGCTGAGGAGGGCTGTGTTGTTACTGGGCAGGTGGGGAGCTGAAGCCAAAAGTTAAAAGAAAAAAAGGCAAGAGAGAACTAAACTCAGCTGTTCCAAGTCCATCCTGGTGCACAGGGACTCCATCGCCCTACTTGTGTCGGCAGGTAAGAAACAGCCCTATGATGTATTTGTGTGTCCATCTTGGTCTCTCACTCTTTTGGCTACCTGGCTGCGGTGAATATTGGCAGCCTTGTTGTCTTTTCTTGCTGTTGCCCTTTGTGATGGGTGCCTATCCTCCTGAATGCCTCTCTGCAGGGAAGAGTGCAGCAGAGGCAACAGGGGGGGAGTTTTGCCAGAGCTTGGAGCAGGCTATCGGGACCACTCGGTGCATGTGTTGTGTCAGACCTGTCTCAATAAACACAAGTTTATTGAGGGTGTAGACATTATCAAGTGAGTTTTCATGATTCACGGCTTGTTTATGACAGGGTTACATGCTTTCAGCAACTGGTCTTCCCATATTTTTATATTTTTGTCTTATTCTGGTTCATTTGATAGAAAATTAGATTAACCTGAACCAAACTGCTCTTGTGGACATGCATATGAAAGCACATGTCATGAAGGGTGTAGGTGATTTTCACTTGGAAATTGCAGACTTAGGTGATCTGGAGCTTTTTACGGTCTGCAGCCACAGATCGGTTGAGATCAGGTAAACTGTCTGAAGAGGGGTCACAGAAGGTATAGCAGCACAGTGCAGTGGGTGAGGTTTGTGTGCAGTGTTTTGAAGAGGAGTCCCTTGCCTTAGGGAGCTCCATGGGCTGTTCTCTCACAGCTTCAGTCGAATGCGGGGCTGCAGAAAAGGCAGTTTCAGTCTGATGTTGTCCAACAGTGGAACTGTACAAATGGTTTCGTGCTGTCCTATCCTTGGCACTTGGTATAAGAGGGGACCTGAATTCCTTCTCATATCTGTTTGCATCATCACTAGCTCATCACACTTTCAGGGACCTTTTATTCTCAGCAATGCACTGAGACCCAGAGGTATCTCCAGAGCAGAAGTGTCGGCCCGTAAGCCACCCTGTTGAATGTGAGATTCTGTGTGGCTTAGGAAATCTGCGATTAAGGACCAAATTTCATTCCAGAGGTAAAGGGCAAAGGTGCCTCCTTTGCTTCTGGCTCAGCATCCAGGTGGCAGGTGAAAGGGAAGAGGCAGGCGGCTGAAAACTGCATAAAGCATAGGGTATCTCATTCCCACGTGGAGGTGAGGAGATGAAGACATCTCCAGGAAGCTGAAAGCTGTGGCCACTTCTGAAATTTTCTCTGGTGTCTAGATTTCTTTGTGTGGTGATTTCATTCAACAGTAACAATTAGGAGTCTTAGAGAGAACTGGCTCCTGCAGTCTGGCACGGACCTGAAAGTAGTGGTCTGAAGTGCAAAGTGGCATCAGTAGCTTGGGGAGAGAGGCATTGCTTAAAAGATAATGTTGGCACCAGACTCAATATAGGCTGTCTATTTAAGCTCAGAAAGAGGGGAAGGATAGTAAACTCTGGAAGAGGAGTTTTTTGAAGACTGTCCTTTAGACACAGCTTGTGTGTATTGGAGGGAAGTGCTAAAAGAGTCTTGTGATGACACGTGGCTGTCTTGGGGTGGCTGGGTGGACCTGCAGAGGGTTGGGGATCTGCACGGTATGGTGTGAAATGCTCTCTGAAGTTTGAGAGAAGTGACAGACACTGCTGTCCTGGCTGCCTGGCAGAGCTTGTGCCCTGCCTGGCTGCTGCTCTTCCTCACATGCTGCTAGAACCTGATGACCCTGGCAACTCTTCCCTCCATATGTCCTTGTATATTTATATATACACACATACATTTATAAGGCTCCCTCTGGAGCTCAGTCTCCTCTTTGAGGAGATCAGGTGCTCCCTTAAGTCACTTGTGCCTCAGCTGTCCTAACCCTACAGCCTGCCTGCCAAGTAGCACCTGAGCTTTAAGAAGAGTGTTAAGTGTCTCAACTTTGTGTTCTTGGTGTCTTTCCATCCTTTCCCAGGAAGAAACTGAAGTGAAAAAGAAGTGACTGAAAAAGAACAATTTGAAGGAACAGATTCATTTCTTAACAAGATCAAGTTTGAATTAAATGGCTGATAAACAGATCAGGTAACTTTTAAATTTTTTTTTAGTTGTGCTTTAGGTTTTTCTTTTAAGGTCTTTCAAACTTATTTCCTTTTGTGGTCTAGGAGGATGGAGGAAATCACCTGATCATCTCTTCCGGCCTTAAACAATTCTGATTCTTTCTCTTCTCCTTTCTTACCTGCTTTTTTTGAACCTTCTCTTATTTTCTGTCTCTGCCATGTTGTCACACCTCTGCTTTCTTCAGTTCTTTTTTCTCATCGCCTTTTTCTTTCTATCCTCTGCTTTCTACCCTGCATGAGTCCATTCCTTTTTGTTTCTTTTTTCAGAGGTCACCCTGACCTGCTGACTTCAGCTGCTGGCATCAAGGGAGCAAAGCCAGGTCCTTGACCAGCCAAGGATGCAGCACTTGTAATGACAAAGTCCACATAGCCTTGTGCAGCCTTGTGCCCTTACTCTAAAGGCAGTGAAGGCTTGAGTGATAGCAGGAACATGAAGTACCAGCAATGATTAGTGACACTTATATGCACAGTGGAAACTTAAGAGCATTGCTTGTGGTAAAGACTGGATTTGAGTCTTCCCTGGAAATGAACTGGGATCCATTTCCTGGAAAGACACAGTTCTACGCTGTGCTTCCTAAGAGCTGTGTCAGGTGGATCTGCACAGTCCTCCGCATGGGTTTAACTTTTTGCTGCTTGTGAAGTTGCCCCAGCTAAGTGACTCCTACTTGCTCTGGGATTCCTGTGGGGTTTTTCATGATGCATTTCTAACATCTACTTTTCCAGGTTACCAGCTCAGGACAGATGGGGTGAGTGGGTGAATGAAACATGGTGACAGAGGGACAGGACTTGGCAGTGCCTGAATGCTGCAGGCAAGAGGGCTTCCCCTTCTTAGCGTTTGCCATGATTAGGATATCTTCCTGTACGCCTGTCTTCTGCAAATGTAAACAATCCTGAGCTGTGCTGATAAAAGACAGCATTGTGGAGTGTTTGTGTGCCTAGATTTGCCCATCATCCGCTACCCAATTTGGAGAGCGCTTGGAACTCTTCCAACACACCCATGAAGGGCATGCTGAGATTCACCTCCATGGAGCCTGGCAGGTCTGTGTTCCTGATAACCTCAGCAAAGCAAAATGACCAGGCATCTGTGACTGTTTGAAGCTTGGTATTTTGAAGGAAGAGGAGACGTGTTCTCCAAGAGGAGATGCGTCCTCCAAGACATGCCCTGGCCCCTTCAGTGTGCTCTTGGCAGTGTGAGCAGGAGCTTGCTGGCTACAGGGACTAGTTAAAAGGGCTGAAGAGGAGCACTAGAAGAGGAGAACTGGGATGCCTTTATATCCCTTCTTGTATTAAAGAGAGCAAATGGCTTTGTTTGCATGCTAGCCTATGTTGTCCCCATTTCACTAAGCCCTGCACACGTAGGTAGTGAGAGGCAGTAGCTGTGCAGAACCTAAATAGGGCAGAGAGACCAGGCACAGTGGATTCTTATCCCTTGAGAGAGCAGAGAGCACTGACGTGATAAGTGGGATGACTCAGTCACGGGGGAAAAGCTTTTCATTCAGGTGCAACGGCCTTTGTCTCATGTTCTTCTCTGTGCCTCAAATCCCTCACCTCTCCTGCTTTGCTCATCTCTCCAGCTGATGGGACCACGTGTCTGCAGTGGTCACAGGCAGCCAAGCCAAGGAGATTTGTTTCTGTCACCCCTTAGAACAAGATTGATAGCAAAAGACTAAAATCAACAGCAGTGGTTTGCTGTAAGGTGAGATCAAGGGCACTGCCTTTCTGCAGCAGTGCGTGGAGAACCTAATCTCGGTGCCTTGCTGGATACTGCCCCATAGTCCATCCATACAAGTTTCCCTGGCAGTGTGCATGGGGGAATCTGGATGGTTAGATTCAGGTGTGATGGGGGTATTGAGCAAGGGTTTCTCCCCCACAGGCAGAGGGACAGGCTGTCTGCAGCCTCAAATTTTTAGCTTGCCCAGGCATGTCAGACCCTTCCCCTTTACTGCTGGGGTCTGTGCTGAAATTGGGGGATCTCTTGCGCTTACAGTAGCAGCAGGAAGGATCTTTGTGTCTGTGTCTCAGTCCCACCTGATATAAACCCTGTGATGATTTCACTGTTGGAACAGATTGAGAAAGGCAAGTGTTTGCCTGTCCCAGGTGTTTCAGGGACACTTAGGGAAGCGATGACAGTGCTGAGGCTGGAAGGGGGCACTGGTTGTGCCTCACAGTCTGTGACCTGCCAACAGTGACTTCAGAGCTGAATTTGAGGAGGCTGAGGTGATCCTGTGTTCAAACACCTTCCTTCCCAATGCTGTCTCCATCTTGGCATGCTTTTATCTGGTCTCTAATCTCCTCCTTCATTGTGACTGTGGGTTAAATAAGGAGAGCACCATGATGTGAAGCTTACTGTTTGAAATTTTCCCATGTCCTAAGAACAAGTTGCATATAGGAGTTTGCAGGCAAATCTATTCCGTTCTCAGACTGTGGCACAAAGATCCCCGAGGCAACAGTCTGGAACTGGTGAGGTCTGGAAGCCTGGCTCTGCACTGAGCTTGTGCACTGATTTGGGCCTGCCTTCCTAAAGTACTGTGCTGATTTAGTTTTGGTAAGCACTGTCTAGTTTGGAGTTGTAGGCTGAGCTCAGATCTGTCTGCCTGTCCTTGGCACCTCTTCTTCCAGCTGTGCCAGCACTGGGGCTGTGTGTGTGTTGTATCGTGCAGGTGTTGAGGAGGAAGGAGCTTTGGCTGCAGGACAGCAGAGGCTGAAAGGAGTGTGTCAGGGTGTGTCAGTATGTCAGTCCTGAGGTGTCAAGATCATGCTTAGCACTTGTGGACAGAGTCTTTTATATTTTTTGAATCCTTCATTTGTGTGCTTCCCTCAGGGACCCTTCAAGTTGAAACCTTGAGTCTCCATAGCCTGCCTTTCCCTCAAGCATGGCTGCTTATTGATCCTCTCTGCAATTGTCCCTTGATGCAGAGTGCTCTGGAGTGCTGCTGGGGGGGAGATGTTTGCAGGGCTTCACCCCACCATGCCTTGGCCAGCTTCAGCACTGCTGCTTCCAAAGGGTAATGCAGTCTGGCCCCCCATCCAGAGCAGCAAGTCACTGTTATGAAAGGCAGAGTACCAGTTCCCCCGGTGGGAGGATAGGCCTTGCAGGCTCACTCAGCTGCAATCTAGGACTGCTGTCAGCCACCAGTTTAATATCCTACACATCCTGTGTTCAGGGAGCCATATCCTGTGCTTTATTGGAGGTAGCTGACTCAAACAGGCTTTCTTTGTCTCTGCGTGCAGTGGTTTATTGAGCATGTAAGTGCAGGACATTTCTCTTAATTGAATGTGCTGGGAACCCATGTTTAGCTGATGGGGCTTTCACTCAGTGCCACTTGCAGGAATTCTCTGTGGGAACACAAAGGGGAGTGGAAAAAGCCCCGTGTTTCAGAAGCACGTGCAATGAGCCGGGTTTTGATTTCCCCCAGAAGTATGAGCTCACGTCTCCACATCTGTGGCCGTGCAGGCTACCAGCCCGGTGGTTTCAGCAGGCTGCTTCTTTGTGTGAGTTCCCCTGGCCCTGGGCGGTGGGTCTGGAAGCAGTTTCCCGTGGCTGCAGCTGTGTGCTCCGTGGCTGCCAGCTGGGCTCTCTGCTGGGCCCGTTCCCACATGATATGGTAGCAGCTGATGTGTCACGAACCTCTCATTAGCTGCGGATCTGATTGTGGTGCAGGAAAGCATTTGTCAGTAACTGCTGGCTCGGATGCCATTGGGCCCTAACTAAAGGCTGCCCACGTGGTAGATGGTCCAGCACTCAGTCTTTTCTCCTCTAGGGCCAACAGAAATCCCTGAGTCCTGGGCAACAGGATTTTTTCCTGCTCTTAGCGATGTGTGGGTTAGGTGTTTGGCTCCACTCCGCTCATCAGTGGTTTGTCCTGATGGTATGTGCTGCTTTTTCTGCTTCCCCACATACCCAGCAGGAGCCAAGCTTGGCTCTGTGGAAGAGCTTCCTTTGTGTTGGGGAGGGACAGCCTTGTCTCACAGCAATGCGTTAACTCTGGTCATGCAAAAGAGCTCAACTCTTTCCTCTTTCCCTTCCCTGATGTTACCCAGTGCTCAGACATCTGTTCATCTCCTGCCCTTACAGTTTACCTGCCAAGCTGATCAATGGAGGGATAGCTGGGCTGATCGGAGTCACCTGTGTATTTCCCATTGACCTGGCAAAAACTCGCCTGCAGAACCAGCAGAATGGGCAGCGGATGTACACCAGCCTGTGAGTACCACCCGCACGGGCATCATCCCTCTGGGCTGTCTGCAGGAAGTGCTTCCACTTTGTTACCTCTTTCAGGTGAGCTCAGCATCTCTAGGAACTGGGCTGTCCTCAGGAAAGCCAGGGGACAGTCTGGAACCAAGCTGTGCTAGAGCAGATAAAGCAAATAGAACAGCTCTTGAGGCTGCTGAGCTGAGCAGAGGAATCCTCTGCAGAGGGCACATGTTTGCATCCCTTGCTTGGGAGCAGCGTGTTCACTGCTGCCAGGGCTCAGAACCAAAACACAAGGAACCCCAGTCACCTGATCTCAAACACAAGGAGTCTGCTGAGCCGCAGTCAGGTGCCTGAGGGAATTTCTGCCTATGTTCTGTTTCCATTGCTCTGATATTGGAGATCCTTCGTTTACTGTGTCAGTTTTAAAAAAAGGAAGCAGTCACTCATTCCCAGTCTAGAGCGTTGCATGTGGACCTTCTGAAGGATCACAGGTTGATACATGCTGTAGTTACACCAGCAGTCCTGTGTCTAAAAAAACCCCAGGTGCTGCAGGCTGTAGAAAAAGAAGGCATGAGTGTATCCAGCCCACCAAATTCACCTGGAGTTTGTGTCGGATGCTTAGGGCTGTGTGTCTGCTGTGGGAATGTGTTACCACAGCACAAGATGCTTTATCCTAGGAACCAGAGAGAGGCCTTAGTTTTCTAAAAGAATTGGTGCTATGGAGGGGAAGAAGGGACTGAGACTGGTGAGGTATGTCCTGTCCTCCTATCACTTTGCTTAGAACTTGTGTTACTTGCTCCCTGCTCCTCTACACCACCTTTTCCTCTTTCCTGCCCAGAAGAATTTGACGTGGAGTGGAAATAGGAAGGAGATGCTCTGTATGTTAATGGCTTTAGTCTCTGTGCCTCCTTGCTCTAGCTGATGACATGATCTTAGGCTGTAGGCTCTGGTGCTTCCCTTGACAGTTCCCATGCTCTCTGCTCCCTGCACTGTTGGTGTGCCCTGGCTTGTTGGCAGGATGTGTCCCATCTTGCTTTGCCTCCCCTTTTGCTGAGTCCTGCTCCTGCTGTAGATTGCTTCTCCTCCCTGAGGATCACTTACCCTCCTGACTGGACATGTAACAGTAGCAGGAGTTTGGGCAGGATGGAGAACTTGTAGGCACCCCTTGGGACTGCATGCCAGGATGTCTCATGCCTGGAAGGGAGCTTGGTAGGAGAGAGGCTTTTAACCTCCAGCAGTCAAGTGCAAGTCAGCTCCGTAGCCAGGAATTGCTATGAGATGAGGGGCTGTTAAGGAATACATAAGATTTACCCTGTATATTTGAGCTGGCTGCTTCTAAGAAAGGGAAAGGCTGAGCTTTCCTAAGATAGTCTCCCCAGTTACAGGGACTTATTTTTCTGGAAATACTGTGTGCCCATCAATACTAGATTTCCTGATTACACCAATTACCTGGTGTCTACTGAACACCCAGAAAGGCAACAAGTTCATTTAAAATGTGGCTGTCTTACTTTAAGATAGCATGCCTTGCTTCTGCTTGGCTCAAGAGATCTTTGGCATCACGGGAATCTTTTCACTTGAAAAAGACAAAAGACACTGGAGGAGTTCTGAGAGCTGGAGAGAGCTTGGCTTTTGGGCTGTGCTGCCCCAGGTATGTTATGTATCGTTTTAGTTGGCTGTTGGCTCCCTTCTTCCAGGGAGAGAAGAAAGCTGGATGTGACTTTCGCTGCCTCTTGTTCTGTTGCAGCTTGAGGGGCTTTAAGTGACATGCAAGCTTTATGTTGATGCAGCAGGGCTGTATGAATATGGTAGGGAGCAGCTCTTCTCATTCCTCTCCCTGCTGTGGCTTGTTCAAAGCAGCACCACTGGCTCAGGGAAAATGTGTTGCCTCCAGCGTTGCAGTGGAAGAGCTTGATGGGAGGGATAGGACAAAGGTGTACTGAGATTTCTGGGGCTTGCAAATGTGTTGGAGGGGCTGCTCGGAAGAAGGAGATGAGTATGTGCAAGTTGCAGGGGCTGGGGTGGAGTGTGTGAAAGATGAGATGCCAAGGGATTCAGGGAGTCCCAGCAGAGAGGGGAAACTCATTGCCGTGACTGGCAGCAATCCAGGATGGGCTCTTCACAAATAACCCTAGAAGAGTCTTGACCCAGGTATGGCCATAAAACCCTTGAGGGAGCTCTGTATTTCCTTCTCTTCCACCTCAGCACTACGGCAAAGTTGAGAAGTTTACTCCTTGTGTTGCCAGATCTCTTAAAAATGTATTCTTGTTTTCATCAGCCACACTTCTCTTATTACTGCTTAAAAGAGCCTTTTGTTGCTTAAATTGTGTACGCATACATGCATATGCACCTCTTCCTTCCCCTGTGGCCACAGCAAGTACCTGTCTCTTCCCAAAGACCCTAAAGCCACCTTCAGCCAGCATGCAGGCTTTATGCAGCTGTGGTCCAGAGAAGGAAACTCTGCCGGGGAATTTGTGCAGTCTTCCTGAACTGTGCCTTTGGATTTGCTAGGTGTGTGTGTCTGTGCCTTCAAAAGCCTTTGAGCCATTCCAGTGCTCTGCATGGTTTTCCTATTTGTAGTAAATGTATTTGCAATGAGGAAGGTGACGGTTTTCCCCTTGGAACACAGTTTTCCCCTTGGAGCACGGTACCCTGCCGTGCTCTCCTCAAGGCAAGAGCCTGAGTGCTCGCTGCCTGCTGTGGGACTTGATGTGTTAAAAGTAAGTGCTTTAATCTGCGTGGGAGGCCACAGATGACTGAGTGTTCAGGTCATCTTGTGTTTATGTGCCTTGTGTCAAATTTCACAGAGTAAGTCAAACAAGTCAGCATGGGGGGTTTTGGCCTCCCTTATTTCCCTTCCAGAGCGGGATTTAAAAATGCGTGCGTGGGGATCTGTTTGTTAGAGCATCTCATGCGCATTTGCCACAGGGGACCCTGGATAAACAGCCCTTGCAGTGACGCTTTTCCCTTTTGTGTTTCTAGAAAGCAGAGAGTGTGTGCAGGGTGAGCCGGGGGTTTCAAAGCCCCTGTGAATTAGAGGTTGAAATTGGACTCAGGCCTCAACAATGGCACATTCAGAGGCTGATGAAGTTCTCATCTCAGCTGAGGGTTTTGCTGACAGAATGTAAATGGAAACCGCTCCAAGAAATTTGCTTTGTTTTTCTCTGCACTCACCCACCTTTGAGGTCCTGTGGTTCATCTTCCTCTGTTTTGTTTGCAGGTCTGACTGCCTCATTAAAACAATTCGGTCGGAAGGCTACTTTGGCATGTACAGAGGTACGTACAGCTGACTCAGGCACAGCACAGCTTTTGCGTTGGAAGCACTGGTGCATAAGTAGGAGGAAAAGCTGTTTTCTCTGGCCTATAAAGCAATAACCTGGCAGTATCCTAAGAGGTTGAACAGTGCAGCTGTTTCTGAAAATAAACTCCGTGCAAGTGTCTGTTCAGATACCTACCACTGAGGGCTTGAGTCCTCCTTGTGACTGTTTTGGTGTTAAACCTTACCCCTTACTGAAGTTCATCTTTACTAGCAGTTTAAGTGAAGCTGCTGGACTTTGTTTCAGGATTGTCTGTTATGTTTCCCAGCTTGGGCATGGTAACTTTTGACAGAGGGGCAGTAGCAAACCAACTCTTGAAGTTCTGTGGTTAATGATTGAATTTATGTCAAAGCCCTCCACCAAGCATGGTCAGGCCTGCTGTCTCAAGCATGCCTGTGTGCCTTGTTCAAGCATAAAGACAGGCTGCAATTGAAAAAAAACCTAAAAATAACCTGTCCCTAGAAAAAACTCCCTTGGGATGGTAAGAAAATCAGAGGTTGGCTCAGGATGGAGCTTCAGCTGTTTGGTTGTTGGTTGTTGTGAGCTGACCTGCTAGAAATCTCTTGGCTCCTTGGCTTGGTCTGTCTGTTACAGCAGTGAGTTCTGCATCTGACATTATACCTTTTCTAATTTAAACACAAAATCCCTGGAAGTTTTTAAAGATTTTGAGGAGAGAAGACCAGCAGGCCAAATCCTGACTTTACTTGTAGCAGAGGAAAATGTGGAATACCTTCTTGGTTTCCAGCACAGTCCACCTGGTTTCATTGACACTGAGCTCTGGTTCATTTTATGTCCCGATAGTCACTTGCCTGCATATGCAGTTTTTATCTGGGGTGCTCAGATAGCATTTGTGGTGGCACTCAGTCACTGATAAAGCCTGATTGAAGTGCTACCATGATTAAGTTGAGTCCTCGCTCTTTGTTTTTTCAAGCGGAAGTCCGGAGATGCTGGCGCCTTGCTCTTGGCATGTGTAGTGTCTCTTGCCTCCTCTTCCCTACTCCTAAGGAAACACAGGCATTGTGGCTGGCTGGCTGGGGAGCAGGCGCTGGATGTTCAGGCAGCGTCTCTTGCCCAACTTCCTGGTGGGCGTTTCAGGGGAGTGTGGTGGATGGCGGGGATGGATTGGCTGCTTTGCATCAGCTTTGCTGGGAGCAGGCAACAAGACAAATAACCTCGAGGAACCCTGGCAAGCTCCATCTTCGATGCTAGCAGTGACGCGTTCCCCTTTGATTTTTTCCAGAAGCTGGCTGCTTCTGTGTTCCTAGCCAGGACTTAGAGCTTGTGTTAGCTTTGGCTGTAAATGCGCAATGGCTGCTTGGTGGGAGGCAGAAGGAAGAAGCTGTTTGGGGAAACTTGCAGGGGAGACTGTAGGACCAAGAGTTTTTGGGAGAATCAGGGCTTTTGGGAGAGACAGCTTAGTCCTTTAAGGTATAGGGTGGTGGAGAGGATGTGGATCTGCAGGCCGCTTGTCACTCCCAAGCAGAAGGGCGCAGAGGGTTTTGCGTACCTCTTTCTTTTCCCAACCTTTCCGAAGTCTGGTCAGCTTGGTCCATGTCCCTAACTCTGTTCAGGGTGCTGATAGTTGCTTGGATTTACTTGTCACCTCTGACTATTAGATAGGGAGCTGGGCTGGAGAGGTCTTTTTTGAATAGCTCCAGCTCCTTCCAGAAAGTTACAGATACTTCAGCATAGCCAGGGTGCAAAGGTGAGTGCTCCAAGAGCAGCAGTCCTGGTCTCTGTGCCTCAGTTCTGTGAGCTGACTTGAGCAGCCCTTCCCTCCCTCTCAGGGAGAGGGTTGGCGGGTGAAATACATTCGAGGTCCATGAAGATTGTGTGAGTACTTTTCTGGAAAGAAGGTAAAGAGATGTCTAGGCCTTGCAGACAGAGAAAGATGGAAATCAGGTGGTGGGATTGGTTCCTGCTCCCTCCAGCTGTCCTAGTTCCCCAGCAGAATTTGCTGAATGACTCACAAGCTCTTATTTGCAGCCTTTAAGCTGAAATTGGGAGGATTATGTGTTAATGTGCTAAAGTAGCAGCTGCTGCTCCCCATGGAGGAGTCACAAGCACATCAGTTGTCCCTGCACATCCTTTGGCCTCTGTCAGAGGACAGAAGGGGTCTGTTTGGGCACAGCCATTCCTGCTGTGTGACTTCAGGGCTCCTTTACATGTGAATCAAATCTCCTCAGTGCAGACAGGAGAGTGGCTTGTGCTTGTAGGATGCTTTTCTGCAAATCACCTCTTAAGGTGTTTATATGGGCAGTCTTTGCTTTGTATGAGTAGCCCATAGCGAACTGTGTGATGTATAAGGCAATCCCAACATTTCTCTCAATTTCTTCCCCAAAAGTTATAGCGATTCTTGGGTTTGTTTGGGGCAGGAAGAAGAGGAGTTCCCTCATGTTTTTTCCCATAACATCAGTGAAGCAGCAGTGCCTCAGAGCTGGATGGTGCTGTCTAGCCCTGTCTGTGCTCAAGGAATTGATGGTGTGCAGCCTTCAAACATGATGCCAAGTGAATGAATCCGTAGTGCCTGTGGGCTTCTGGTCCCCATGGGCATCAGTGGTAGGGGACTTTGAAGAGATACTCTCTTAGCTTCCTACTGCAGTCTAGCCAAAAGCCATGTAAAGATCCCAGCACATGTTCTGAACAATACCAGTGCTGTTTGCAGACCACGTGTTTAGCCCAGCTGGCAGGAGCCAAAGGCCCAGATCAGGCTGAGGAAGTGCCCTTTGCTGTTGGTGATGTTTGGAGGGTGGCTGCACTTCAGCTGCAGTAGTGTGGCAGTCTGCCGTGGCCTCTGCTAGTAATATCTCCCAGTGCCACGCTGGGGATTACTCAATCCCCCTGTTACGTAGGTTGCTGGTGGTGTATAAGGGCTTCTGTGAGAAATGTGTTTTAATAAAAAACCAAGACTTGCTGAGAAGAAGGTGCCTACAAGTTGAGTTGGCAAACAACTGGTTTTTCCCTGGTTGCTTTGTTCTTTGTAGTGCTTCCTCACTTCTTTTTAAAACGCTTCTTTTTTTAATGATTGCTGTTTATTTTTCCATTCTATTTGTCTTTGCTTGTGGTACATGTAGCATTGCCTATAGCCACGGTTGGCCTTAATTAGGAAAGTACTCATTGGCATGGGCAGAATTGAAGAGATTTTACAAAAAGAAGAAAATGCTGTGGAAAGCATACAGCCAGCAGCTGAAGTATCTAATTTCTCCTCCTCCAGTAAATTGAAGCTGTTATGGATTATTCAGGACAGGGATTATCCATTCTCTGCTAAGCAGCTTTACTGAAAATATCAAAGATGCAGGAGAAAACCCAGGTTCATTAACTTTTTTTTCCTGTATACTGTGTGTTTTTACCCTCTGCTTTATTTGCGATTGAAGAGAAACTTCTGTGAAAGCCTCTTGGTTCCTGAAGGAGGTCAGCATGTGGAAGTGCACTTGTGTACCTTTCTTGCTTGATAGTTTGGAGTTTGTTTGCTTTCTTTCAGTGAACCCTTTGCACTGGTTTTAAGAGTAGCAGGTTTATGCTTTTTTCTTTTTCTTCTTGTTTTTCCAAGGAACGGGTTATTCATGCTGCGTATCAGTGTACAGGTGTTACACTTTATAGCCGTTGGGAGTGTCACTGAAGTTGTCTTCAGCTTGGCATTTGAGGAAACACCTCATGGGTAGCCTCTTCCACTTAAAAATTGGGCTGTGTGGATTTGCTTTGTAGATCCTGATGTGACTGGCATTAAAAGATGGATGTAGAGCATGAGGGTCTTGTCTGTGGCTTCTCATTATGTGCAAGAGCCATGGCGAGGGGACGTGATGTGTAGAAAGAATATCAAACCGAAGCAGCACAATCACTGGTGCACTTAAAAGTTTGCAAAGAACTGGAAGTGTGAGAGGCCTGCCCTGCTCCCTGCCAGTTCATTTGTCTGCTGTAAAAGATGATGGCATTTGTTGGACGTCATGGCCAGTGTGGAATGAATGCATTGCCTTGGCTTGCTACAAGGCAGCGTTACTCTGTATTTTCTGCAAAATCTGAACATGGGAGTTGAAAGGGGGGAAGATGTGTTGGGCTACTCAGCCCCGCACAGCAAAGGCAATCTTTTTCTTGCTGCAATTTCCTGAATGGTGGAGGTGTGTCTTCTGAGCAGAGGATGTAGAGCCAAGGATTCCTGTGTCCCGGTCCCCGCTGTAGAGGTCCCAGAAGTCCCATTGTGACTTTGCTTCCCGTTCTGAGGAGAGGCTCCCTAAACCTATGTCTTTCAGTTTTTGAAGGGAGGAGAGTCTGTCCTGAGGAATAGAGGATTGAGCTGACTTTCTGTAGGTGTGTTGAGCCCTTATAGCTCCTGTCAAATTGTGTTCAAAGGTCCTGAAAATGAACTCCACCAGGTCTTTGGAGCCTAGTGGGGGTACAGGTTTCTCTGGCTGCTTCTCTTTGGAAAACCGATTTGTGGGACAAATTGTTTAAATCTCAAACTCAAGCATAAATGCCTGTGTATGTGTTCTTAGACAGGTGTTCTAGGCCATTAAGAAGTCTCAAGTGTAGCTCCTTTGGAGGGCTTGGAGCTCAGTACATTTCAGTGCAGGCAGGGAGAGCTTGAGGTTATCTACTGGAGGACTTTTTGAGCCGTAGGATTTAAATGGAGGAGAATGTTCTGGAGAGTTAATCTAATGGTGCAGACCCCACTCTGCTGGGAAGGGACTGGCCCTCCCCTCACCCCATTTTCCCCAGGGCAGCTTGAAAGCTGCTCCCAGCCACTGCGTTGCACTAATGCCGGTGTTCACAGCACGCAGCAGCAGGCCAGGCCACGCAGGCCTTTCATTGTGACAGGCACAATACCGGGATTTGCTGTTTGTTGCTCCTGACAAAAGGGCACTCCAGCGGGTGGGGCATGTGGGGAGCCAAGGCTTGTTTACACCCCAGGTCCCCCAGCAAGCCTTGCCATGGAGCTCAAAGGGGAATTTTTGTGTGCTGCAGCTTGTGGTGGGCAAAAAGCCACTTCAGCAGTGGCTGTTCTGGGGGTGACACCCAGTGGTGATACACAGGGGAAGCCACTTTGGTCTAAGGGCTGGTCTAGAGCTGGTTCTGTGCAGATGAGCCAGGTGACTTCAGCCAGCCTCCAGGTCTTTCAATGGCTCTGCCTTTTCTGGGCTGCCTGGTAATCAAGCTGCTCTGGTGTTTTTTGAGAAGGAAGCAGGGAAGGGATGCCAGTGAGAAGGCAGGGCAGGGGGGGCTTCTGCTTCTCAGTATCATGAAATATTTACAAAGGAGTTGGGAGTGGTTGTTAAACCACCTTGTACTCCTTTTCTGAAGGTTTGGTTTGCATCCTTCTGAATTCATAGGAATGTGTCCTTGGATGAGAGATGAGGATGCATGTATTCATGGTGGGAGGTAGTAGTGAAGCTGAAGAAATTACAAAATACATATGGCAAATGGAGTAGAAACACATCTGGGGATGTTTTCACAAACCCAAGGTGTTGGGAGGCAGAAATACTGTTCATTTTCAGTGTTGTTTTGTATTTCTAAATCTCTTTCGTGCACGGGGAGCTCTCCTTCATCTCTCCTTTGTTTTGTGCAGAAGTTACAACAGATCCAGTTAACAGTTCCTTTATTCTCATTATGAAATGGCCTTTTTCTCTTTTCCTTGCCCAGGGGCTGCAGTGAACCTGACTCTAGTGACACCAGAAAAGGCTATCAAACTGGCAGCCAATGACTTCTTCCGGCATCATCTCTCCAAAGATGGGTGAGTAGGGAATTGACCTTTTGCAGTCAACTTAAAAGACACCGACTCTTGGAACACGTCTGGTGAGACATCAGGAAAAGGTGGAATGGGTAGTGCAGTAGTGACTGAAATATGAGTTGACTTTGAACAGCTCAGCTGGTGATTACGTTCAGGCTAAGGATGCAGTGTCTAAAATGGGAAGCATGAAGCACTCCACTGGATGACTGCTCTTTATTCAAGCTTCTAAAAATAGTCCCAGGTTTAAGCCAAGGTTAGCAGGTCCAGAATGTGTAGTCTAAGTATTTGAGAGGGACCCAATGTCACTGATCATTGCTCAAACAGCTGCTGGGAGGACTCTTGTCCTCAGCATCCTCTTGGATCCTCTTATGCTCCTTCTGGCTCGAAAAGATATCAAGTCAAGTTCTGTAGACCCCAAACTTAGCACCCCTCTTCTCCTTTTGTACCTTGAAAATGGTTTTAGAGAGGTGGTAAATCTGAATTGACAAAGGGCACCTTCAGATAAATGCTGAAGGAATAAAATTACCTGTTCAGCTTGCAAGTGGAGTTTGGTTCATGTGAATTAAAAGTGAGTAAAAGGCACAAGCTGGAGCAGTTGAGAGGAGCTGGACCCTGAATATTTAATGCTGCTTTCACCAAGATGTTTTCCAAATTGCATGGGAAATAGTTGTCTCCCATCAGAGAGAGGCCTTTCCCCAGAGGCAGACGAGGGCATTGTTTCCAGTCCTCAGTGACAGTTGCTAGAATGATAGCCTGCTTGGGATATGATCCCAGCTCTTCCCATCAACAGTTATGGGGTGGGGCCTCAGTAAAAATGCAAAGCTCCAGCACAATTACTGGGCTTAACAACTTCTCAGAACATATCACGTCAGTCTTGGCTGCTGCAGATCAGTGGCTCAACAACTTCAGTGGAGATTGTGGACTAACACAGATTGAGAATCCATTTTTTCCTGTACCTTTTCTTTTTTTTTCTTTTGTTCTGGATCCTTTAAAGTAGCAGCTAACATATGTCTGTGTGACTCATCGGCTCACGGCTCTTCATGATTTTCTGACTCAAGTCTTCAAATAGTGTCTCTTCTGTGCTCTGCTCAGACAGTGGGAGGTAGTGATGTCCTCTACCAAGCGCTGTGTCTCATCCCTGCAGCAGACAGCCCGGCACACCTTGGTGTATTGCAGGAAACAGCAGCACAGCTCTTTGCCACTACCTACAAAGTGAGGCCTTAGTAGCTTGTACAGGCCCAACAGGGTGCCAAGCTGCCACACCTTGTACTCCACTAAGGGAATGGTTGCATGGAATAAATCGGACTAGCATTGCAACGTATTTGGCATTCTGGGAGAGCAATCACTGCTGTGATGTTTCAGCCATTAAAACGGGACAGTTTTAACCTGTCAGTCAGTGTCCTGTCCTATGAGAGGTAAAGGCTTCCTCAGAGGACAAGCGTGTGTGTCTGCCTCAGTGCTGAGTCCAGCTTGGAACAGGTCCTTGGGTAAGTGGGATGCAGCTGTTTCCACGAGCAGCTGAGATTTTCACTCAGACCTCTTCCACTTTGATTTTTGGGTCACTGGCTGGTCCACACATGACATGGATGATGTGCTGCACTTAATTCAGAATAAAGGAGGTAGAGAATTTTTCCAAGAGCAAGACACCCTGTTTTCCTAAATCTAATATACTGATGGGTCTGGCACTATAGTGACATGGAGCAGGAGCATGATACCACTTGGGTAGTGGGAGGTCTTTGTGTCTCAACACAGAGCATTTTTAGTTCCTTTAGCGAAAAGAGAGGTTGGGCCGCAGTTAGGTGACAAGAGCTAGGCAGCATGTGGAGTCAGAGTCCCTCATCTCATTTACCCACCATGGGGGGCTTGGATAAGTGAAATCTGGTCAGCTGTGCTCTTGAGGGTAGCCAGCATGAGCTGGACAGAGAGGCAGAGCCTTGATACTGCTGTGGTAGATAATTTAAAGTGTTTCTACCTAGAAATGTCACCCTAAGATATGATGGGAGGGAAAATGCCTTGCAGGTTGGCTGTGGCTGGTATAGGCTGTGAATGTGGGATCTGGCAGTTTTCTCCCTTGGGGTGCTTCTGTCCTGTCCTCCCCAGCTGCCTCAGTAAGATGGGGCAGGACTAGCAGTGCTGGAATTTAAAGGCCTCACCTACCCAGGACCAAACAGGGTGCATACCTGCTGGCACATCTCAAGGCTGGGCCACCTATTTCACAACTCCAGCCACAGCCTAGGTATGAACAACAAAATAGCTTGGGGTTAGAAAGGTGAAGCCTGGAGCTGCCTGGCATGTGAATGTGGTTTCATTTCTTGATGTGTAATTGCATCAGTCAAGGTGTTACATTGGGCAAAGCACAGCCGAGGGGGTTAGGCTTGGAGTAAGGCTGCGTCAGCAAGATCTTGGTTCAGCTCCATCAAAGTCCTTTTTGCACAAGCCAGTCTGTCTGTTGTGTACATTCACAGATGCTGTGCCCTTGGGTCAGAATCCCAAAGGATGCTCTGACTCAAAGCTGCAAAATCTTCTAGACCTGTTTGTATTGAATGCCTTTGTGCTAAGCATCTAGCACTTGTCTTGCTTGAAATATGTTGCACAGATTGGTAATCCTTTTCTGATAAAATGTGCGTGTTCTACCAGTATTTGCTGATTAAAATATGCGGTATTAAAATAGATCTCCATGTGCAAGAGGAAGAAGCATGTGTGGACCAGAGAGAGTGTGGCAAATCCAGCGTGACTCAAAGTAGCCTCAAGTTAAACAACAGCTTTCAGTGTACATTGAATGTATTTATTTTTATCCTTTGAAAAACTTAGTGTTGAAATTGCTTTTAAACTGCTAGGATAAAAAAGTGGCATAAAGCCTATTTTTGAAAGGCCAGACTGAAAACAGCACCTGTGGTGTAGGAAGTTCCTGACTGCAAATTGCTGGAAGAGTATTTTAGGGATGTTATCGCTACAGGTTTGTGCTAGACTCCCTTTTCCCTGGCTCTGCTCTTGGACACTGCTGGAGGTAGAGTGTTGGGGCAGCAGGTCCTCACGTGGGACCTCATGCCCTTGTTGGTGCACCCCTCTCCCTAAGTATGCAGCTGTCTGTTCCTGCAGCTCTCTCCACCCTAGGACGGACTCAGGGAGGCACTCCTGCCCGTACCATGCTTTTCCCTCCTTTTGCTGCAGGGAGCATGTGTGCTTACAGGCTGGGGGACATAATTTCTGCTTCTTTGCCAGTTTCTATTTCTTTGCCAGTTTCTATTTTGATGTCAAGGCCATTATCACAGGCTACAGCTACAGCTTTTTGTTTTCTGAGGAAACAAAACTGAGTTGGTCCTCCCAAGCTGTCCTGGTCATTTAGGAATGAGGGAGGCCTGAGTGAGTTGTGTGAGTGCTGAAAACATGCTTGCTATGTCATGGAGGAAAGGAGGGACATCAAGGTACTGAAAAACCTGAAGGGCACCCCATGACCATGGCTGAAAAAGGCAATAAGGGTCAAGTGATTTCCTGTGATGATTTTGACCGAAGAGCCTCAGCAGTTCCCAGGAGGTGGCCCACAGGAGAGTCTTCAGGCAGGTCCTTGTTCCTGTGTCATTCTGTGGGGAAGAGTTTTTGCTAGGCTGGGGAAGGCAGAATGTGGAGAGAGCCTGCTGGAAACAGATGGGACTCTTTTTAACTCTGGCTTTTTGAAGCTGCATGTGTTGAGAGATGCAGTCTCACGGCTGCTGTTAAAGTACTAGTGGCTTCATTGTTCAGAACAGAGGATGTGAGGAGTCACCAGGGCTAAGTGAAGCACTTGAGTATGAAGCACTTGGGTATGAAGCTGAGAAGGCAATAGATTGGTAGTACACCAGCAATTAAAGTACATCATTGATTACTGGGTGCTTGGCGTGTGAGGCTTCTTTGATTGATTTAAGTATTGCCCGCTTTTTATATCCTCTTTGAGTCTGGGTGTTAAACACTTAATAAAATCAGTCCCTTTAAAGCGTCCTACAAGGTTTCATGTTTATCTCCAAAGTGTGGAGTGCCAGATAGCTGTTTTGTTGGGCATGTGTTTGCCAGGTTTTGTTAATTTTTCAGGTTCTTGGTTAAGTATTCTGCTTTGGCTGCAGTAAAAAGTGTCTCATGCCTTCTTACATAAGCAGTTTGTTGCTCATAAAAACTTTCCAGTGTCCCTGGATGAGTTTCCTGCTGCTCTTCTCCAAAGTGTTATTCCCTTACTTATCCTGTCCTCTTTAATCTTGACCTTTGTTTTGTTTGCTGTTCTGAAGCAAAGGCTGGCAATCTGCTGTCTTAGCAGCTCGGATCCCTAGGAAGACCAGCATGACTGACTTAATTCTGCCTTTGCTGATGCCAGCAAATTTTCTTCCATTCTGCTTCCTCCTGCCTTGTATCTTTGCTCAGAGAAGAGAAATAGCCAACTGGTAATCCTGGGACGAGCAAGGTACTTTTCCTTCAGTCTTATGCAGATGTGGAGACTGGAGCTTGTTCTCCATTGCCTTCCTAGCTGATACATCTCCCCAGGGCTCTTTCCTTCATCTACTCTTCTTTCAGGCTCTCCTAAAATACTTGGACCATCTTTTCTGTGGCATGAGTTTAAGTATCCATTGCACGGCCTGGTTGATCCTTGAGCTGCAAAATGCTCTTAGTCAGGCTGTAAAGTGAGGCTCTCAGTTTAGGAAGAAGGGATGCTGCTGCTAGTCCTGGTGCTGAGCTGCTGTATCACCCTGCACACCTGCACCTGTGCTTGGTCTTTCTTTGGCACTTGTGTGCCCAGGCAGCCTCTCCTGCAGTTATCCAGTGGATACTCAGACACTTTTTTCACTTGCAGGTAGGGGAATCTCTCCCTTCCCCTTGAGAAGGAGACAGGGATTGATAAGCTCACTATGCCAATTCAGGGACAGCTGTTTGGGGAGGGCTCTTTTATTTAGCACACAGAGGCACAGGCAATTGCAGTGGGTTGAAGTGTTGACATCAAAGGTCAGCCAAAAAGTAAATGCACTTTCGACTGTTAATGTGGAGGGAGATAGAGATGGGCTGTTTAATTGCAGAATGCACCCATGGGAGGGGCATTGTCCATGTCACCATTCCAAGCACATGACTTGGGACGAAATGTGGGTTGTGTCTGCGTTCAACATGCTCAGTCCTGTTGCCCTGTCCATTGTTCACTTCCACAAATGTTCATATTGGAACAAAACGCATGGGATCTCCTGCCAGGGCAAACCTGATGCAGGTAGAGGGTCAGCCTCCTTTTGACTTAGTCCAAGCATACAATACAGAGCTCCTGCACATGCCTGGAATAATGACTTCTAGATCAACATTTAATCTGGCAGTGTTACTTTGAGGTGTATCTGTTCCACATCAGTACGTTGTTTTGTTCATCTGAGGCATTTTTGAGCTGGCACTAGAAGTGAGAGGGAGCTTGTGGTGGGAACTTTATTGCTTTTACATTTCCAGCATCATAGCTCCAGCTTTTCTGAAGTGCAGTTGCAGTAGCTTGTTGTTCCCCCTTGGAAAATCAGGGGTTGGGTTAAAGGGGCTGACTGGCAGTTTGTGTGCACATCCCCCTGTGCCTGTGGCAGACAGGGTGCCCTTCCTTCGAAGGACAGCTCCTGTGTGCTGGTGTTCTAATCCATATCGAAGACCCACTGTTTAAATTGTTTGAAAGGAACTGACTCTGTCTGCTTTGAAACTCCTGGGGAGCTTTCTACAACCTCTTGGGCTGACAGACAGAGGCAGAGGTTATTTTATGAGTGAGGAAGGTGATGTCCAAGCTGGGGACAGTAGCCTCTTGGGTAGGAAACAGAAATGGATGGGTTTTTATGGATGTTTCCTCAGGTCAGAGATTTCCTTTCTGGAAATGTTGTCGTCCTGATCCCAGAATGGCTGGTTTTGGTCCCTGCCCAAGCACAGTAAACTCCCACATGGCCAAGATTTTTCAGAAACTTGAAAAAATCCTACACTGCTCCCATGTGACATCAATATACCAGTGCTGTCAGAGATCCTAACTTTGAACTCATTGCTCCCAAAAAGCCTTCTATAAACCTATGGTTCCTGCTTTTCGACTTTATTTTTCAGCTCTAGTTTGAAACTCTAATTTAAATCAATCATGAATCTCCTTCCCTTCCCATTTGACATTTTTGATTTGTCACAAATTAATAGTATGTCAGTTAAAAAAGCAGAACAACTGATTTCTGCCAGTGCAGAATTTGTGGCTATTGTGTATATGTTATATTTAACACTCTTTTGCTGTGATAAAAGATGGTTTCTGCATTTGTTGGACCAGATCTTTGCTGGTGTTCCAGCTTTTGAAGTTAGTTGAGATGTGCCAGTTTTTAAACCACTGAGGATAAGGCCAGTGGTGCCTTAGATACTTAAACCCCTTTGTTGTCTAGAGATGAACAGTTTTCAAACTCCTTTTATGTGCAGACTGCTGAGGTTTTGCAAAGGCAGTTTGACCCCTGTATAGCAACTTGTAAACCTCCTGTCAACAGATTTGCTTATCTTAAGCTACCTTTTTTCTTGGACTCTCCCCAGTTCCCAGGATGTGCAAACCAAAAGCTGAAAGCCGTTGTTCTAGATGCTTTTGATGTACCTGTTTGACATCTCTCAAATACACCCATGTGCGTAAATCCTTCCCTGGGTCATACTGGCGTAGCTCCATGGAGTTGAGTCAAGTCAAGGCTGACTTTAGTTGGCTGGGATAATGGTCCAAGATGAATATGTAGGCTAAATCTTCCTGATCTTTTGAACTGGGTATCAAAGCAGTCGCCCTGGATGAAAGCCAGAAGATATGTACTCCAGGGATGCTCCAGGGCTCTTGCTAAAGTGGGAGGTGCTCTGCTGTGCCAAAGAGGGATTCTGGCTGCCAGCTCCTTTGGGTGGTTTGCTTCCTCCGACGGCCAGGCTGGGGATTGTGCAGCCTTGCTGCTGACTATGTCGAGCCACTCAGAGACTGGTGCTGTGCTTCAGGTCACCCAAAAGGCCAGCTCCAAGTGGCAGTGGCAGTGGGAACCTCTGGGTTTGCACACCCTAGTTCCGCTATACCTCCAGGAAAGCTTGCTGTGCACACTTCAGCGCCCATGTGGGTAACTCCGTGGGAGGGATTGTTCTTTGCAGCTCCTCATCTGTGGGGAAATTTGGAAAGGGGAGACTGAAATATTCCTTCTTTCAGCCTCATAGGAGGGCTCTATATTTAGTCTCTGGTAATCTCTGTTGTGGCTCTGTGCCTCTAATCCCCTGCTCTCATATCCTCCCTTGAGAAGATGAGAGGTGGAGAAATCAGCCCAGCTGACGTGGTGGGCCAGCAGGATTACGGTGCATCTGCCCTCCCTTTCCTGTAGGGCTGGCATTGAAACTGCTTTGCTGGCCCACTGCCCCACAGCTGTGCTGTATGTGCGTGCTTGTGAAACCCCTGGCAGGGGAGTGTGCCTGGGCTTTGCAAGGGAATGGGGCATATCACTGTGGGACTGCTTCTGCCACAGCGTGGGGGCGTGCCTTGAGGAGGTTAAGATGAGGTATTGCTGCAGAGCAGGGCTGGGGGAGGTAAAAATAGTACTTGCATTTAAAACAGAAAAAAGAGGAGGCTGTTTCTCTCTGCCTATGTGATTTATACATGCTTCTTTTTTTAACCCTTTTAGAAAAAAGCAGGTCAGATGTACTTTTTAATCAAGTCAGTGTTTTCTGGTGCCAAGGGGTGACGGTTTTTTACAGGGCAAAAACACATCACTTTCTGACAATGGAAACTTTATGAAGTTTTGCATCCTGAGTTCTTCTTTTTAGTCTTAGCTGGACTCTTTCATAGCTTTGGAATGGAGCAAACAATGAAATGCTGGGTTTTGCTAGGTGAGAACATGTTGCTGATAATCCCTGCTCTGTAGTGGAGAGAATGCACAAGGCTGCATTGCTAGAGGTCCCTTGTCTCTCAGGGAGGACCAGTTTAGTGCAAAGGCTATTTGTTCAGGTTTGGAAAACCTGGTAAGATGAAGCAGCTCCTAACCACAGAGGAACTGCCTCCCTGATTCATATTCACTGTTTATTTGCTTTGCTTTTCTCAGAGAACTCCAAAGCAGCAAGTGGAATATTTTCCCTCCTTGCTCCTTGTCCTGTGGTCTGTGTTTGTGGACAATTTTTAAAGGACTAGGCTGGCAGGACGAAAGCTGCTTATCCTCCTTAATGCTCAGGTTCTCTGCTGCTCTCTGAAGTGATACCCTTTCTGAAAGCTGTGCCCTGACTAGGGGCACCATCAGGCTGGAAGAGAGCTGCAGTAGCTGCTCTGGCTATGAGTGGAGGGGGATGTGTGCTCTTGTCTGGGGCTGTTCTGACTGGGCTTGTGGCTTTTTCTGAATGTTCTGTTTCTGGGGACAAAATGAGTCTGTGTTCCGGGTCAAGTGGTGCTGGCAGAGATGCCAAGCCTGGGCTGTGCTGAAATGTCAGGCCTAGCAGGTTCTGCTGCCCCCTTGGCTGCCTTTCCTGTAACGCCCAGGGTGTGAGATGCGCCCTGAGCCCTGTCCCCAGCTGCCCAAGTGTTATGGCAGGCCACCTCCTCTGATGGACTCTTTCTCTCTTTTCTTCGGGCAGGAAAAAGCTGACGCTGCTGAGGGAGATGCTGGCGGGCTGTGGCGCGGGTACCTGCCAGGTGATTGTCACCACTCCCATGGAGATGCTCAAAATCCAGCTGCAGGATGCAGGACGCATTGGTACGTGGACTTTTCTTCCCTGTGCTCTGAGCAGGGAGCGGGGGGAGAGCTGGGACTGGGTTTTCAAGGCGGAGCTGAGAGGATGAGTGGAGAAAACCCTTTTCATTCCCCTGCTCTCCCACGTCAGAGATACCGCAGATGTAGCAGAAGTTTCTCCTCCTCTTCCCAGCTTACTTCACCCCACACTTTGCTCAGCTGTCTTTGCAGAGGCCCTTGCAGTTACAAAAGGTGGTGGGTTTTTTTCTCAAAGCAATAAGCTTGGCAAGCAAAACAGCAAATGCTGCTGGTGGATGGAGAGAGACAGGAGAGATGACCAGGTGGTCAGCTTGTGAGTGATTCAAACTTGGTAGATCCTGTGCACCCAGGAAGGGATTAGCATCCTCCAGTGCCTTTCCTGTGCTGCTTCCTCCATCTCCATGTTTTCTAATACCTGTTTTCTCATTCTTCTACCCCCTGTAGCACCTCCCTAACAGCTTCCCAAGGCGACATGTTCTTTCCAAATGACTTGTCTCCCCTTGTACTCTTTTTTTCTCCCTGACAAAAACAGCAGTTGTCCTGGTTGAAACAGTAAATAAAATTCTCCCAGTGCACTGGATTTGAACGAGGTTTGGGATCAGGCTCTTGGGACTGTGGGCGTGAGCTGGCAGGCAGAGGCAGGAGGGAGTGTGAGCCTTTTGGCTGAAACACTGTGGAGTGTTTCTGGTGAGGACGGTGACCAGAGTCTGGCATGGAGACTCTAGGGGAAAGAGCTGCTTGCTCTTTCCTTAGTCTCTTCCAAAGGTCACTCTGGGCTGTAGCCTCACTTCCCAGGAGCCCTGCATGACACTGTTAGATACCGTGTTTATGGCCCTTCCTGGAAAATGGGCCAATTTGTCCTTTAATCTCTCATTTGATGTGGCATTCCTGAATAATCGCGGATTTACTTTTTCTTTTCTCTCTTCACTGGTTTTACTGCAGACCTCATCCTCTTTGTGTGTATTATTTTAAAATGTTGGAAGGATTTAAGTCATGGTTTGAGAGTTCAGGAGAGGTTTTTGATGCTGTGAACAGCCTGTTCTCTGTGTGGCAGGAGAGCTGTGGTGTGCCGGGGATTACCCACAGATTGAAGTGCTCTCCATCTTCTGGCCAAAGGGCTGAAGTGCATCAGTTGGAAAAGTGGGAGAAACCAGGATGTGTTTATAAATGTGGCTGAGAAACTCCCCTGGTTAATGATTGCTTTCAGGAAAAGGAGGCAAAGAACAGAACTTTGGAAGCTGTCTTGTTTATGCACATCTTTAGTTTGTTGTACTGGCAGCTCAGGGACACACCTGGAAGCAGGGACTGTCCCCTGCCTGCTCACAGCAGCTGCTGTTGTCTGCACTGCAGAGATGGTGCACGACAGGATGCTCAGCTGGTGGGAGAGCGCAGCCGACAGCATTGTGGTGTGGCAGCACTGTCTGAGACTGGGACAGGCTGAGGGAGATGGGCAGAGTGGGGGAAAAACTTGCAGGGCACCTGCCTGGCCTTTGTCTGCATGTTGTGTTGCCCCTGGAGATCTGCCTGTCCCTTGTCCCGCGGCACCGGGCAGCAGGAGGCTGCTGCTGGGCACCCTGCAGACCGGTGCCGGCGCTCTGCTCCCCAGCGGCACAGAAGAAGCTGATGGCGGCGCAGGCCCAGCTCTCCTCCTCCCCCACGGCGGCGGCGGCCGAGCCGGCGGTGGAGACGCGCACCACAGCCACCCAGATAACCAGGGAGCTGCTGCGGAGCAAAGGCATCGCCGGACTCTACAAGGGCCTGGGAGCCACGCTGCTAAGGTAGGATGGTGTGGGCTTGGGCACACACTGGTGTTCCCAGTCTTGGACCTAAGGCACCACCCATCCCAGGGATGAGCCTGCAAAGGAGGCGTTGGCTTCAGTGGGTGTGGAGTTGGTTTAGTTTGGTTTCCATGCACAGGTTTTGTACATTAAAGAAGGGAAGGTCAGAGAAGTGAGAGCCTTTTTGTTCCTGGAAGATTAAATTCTGCTGCTTTCCGTGGAAGGTTTTTGTCTGCCCCATGTTCTGTGTTTTCACACTGTACAGAAGTCCTTGTGAGCTAGCAAAGTAAAACTGTCAGCCTGAGACCTCAGAGTGTGCAGTGGGATTTGGCCCATGGAGCATGTTGGATGCAAGGACTGGTGCTTGCTCTGACACTCTTTGCCTGGGCTTTCAGAGTGATTCTCCTGTGGCTTTAAGAAAGGTAAAGCTAAAGCAGCACCCAGTGGGATGGAGGGCAGGATAGAACCTCTCGTAATTAACAAACAATTGACCTCTGAATGTGCTGATGTCTTTGGTTTGAGTGTTGAAAAAAACGGGGAGCCCATTGGTCCTGCAGGGCTGCATGCCTCCCGTGGGCCTGTTGTCCTTTGTGCAGTCACTTTTGTCCCACTGAGTTTCAGCTCCTGTCTGCGTTGCAATCACAGAGCCAGGATATCTGCAGTGCACTCATGGCTGTGCTGCCAATTTGTGGTGCTTGCAGTCCTTCCTTTGCTCAGTTTGTTGGTGTCCCACACTGACTTTGCTCATCCTTGTTCTTCTTTCTTCCCTTTCCTCCTGCCCCACTGCAGGGATGTCCCATTCTCCATTGTTTACTTCCCGCTGTTTGCAAACCTGAACAAGCTGGGCCAGAAAGACCCCAATGTCAAGGCTCCGTTCTACGTGTCCTTCCTCTCCGGATGTGTGGCCGGCAGTACGGCTGCAGTGGCTGTCAATCCTTGTGATGGTGAGTCCTGAGTAGCCTGTGGTGGTGCTCTGGTGCCAAGGGACAGCAGTCAGAGGCCCAGGCTGGGCCAGGTGAGGAGGAGGGTGACTGTGCCAGCCTTTTTGCAGCATGAGCACACAGGATGGGACAACTCTGCTGCCTCCAGCTCTGGTGGTGTGAGTTCAGCTGAGCTACAACTTTGGCCGCAGTTTACACAGAGGTTTGCAGTACTCATTAGGCACATCGGGAAGAGGGTGTCATTCATTTCAGTCATTCTTGGCAGGAATAGCTGCAGACACACCCCTGGAAAGGCATATTTCCATGTGGAGTGATAATATGCAGACCACTTACAACTATATGGTCAGGGACAAACAGGGGAAGTCTCAGATCTGTGGCCTTTTCTCCTGCTCCACAGCATCTGCCTTACATACCACCTCAGTTTCTCTCCTGTAAGCAGAAAGTAACTGCTCTCTCCCCAGCATTGCACATGCTCCAAGGTGTGAAGAAATGTAGGAGCAGAATTGTGTATTTTAGACACCTCTTCCAGAAGGAGATGAGCATTTGAAAATAAGTTCCCACTTTGCAGAGAGATACCTGAATTTGGAAGGTTTAAAGTTTAAGTCAGCTTTTGAAATCTTGATCACAGTGAGGGAGGCAAGGGGTTGGGTTTTGGGTGGCTTTGTGGTTCTTTTATCCATTTGTAAAGGAATGGGTTTGTTTTCCCTGATAAATGTGTGAAAATGGTCTGTATTCTCGGTAATCTCGTTTTGACTGTTTCACAGCCATTGCTCTCAGGGTGGCTCTTGCCTGCTGTGCTCCCAGAGCTCAGCAGTGTCTCTCCTCTCTTTCCCTCCCCAGTGATCAAAACGCGGCTGCAGTCCTTGCAGAGAGGCGTGAACGAGGACACCTACTCGGGGATCCTGGACTGCACCAAGTAAGACTCCTCATGGCAGAGGCACCACATCAGGTGTTCGGCATCTGCTGCTGCCTGCTGCCAGGCAGGCAGTGCAGCTTCTAGACCCAACCAGCAGCTTTGCTTCGGGTTCCCTGTGAACCTGTGCTTTTATCAACCTATCTGTCTATCTGAAGATATATATAGATAGATGAGCAGATGTAAAAGAGAACTTCTTCCCATACTGAGCAAGAAAAACATACCATTTATATTTAAATACTTCTGTCCAAAGCCCAGTAGTCATAACACTGAGATTTTATTTCTGCAAAGGGAGGCAGTGCTGTGGTAGCCTCTCCCAAGGCCCTGCTGTTGGAAAATCCTACAGTATTGAGTCTCATGTCCCTCCTGGGACTGCTCTGCACAGTGTCTGCAGGAGCGCTGCCAGAGTGGGCTGTCCCCAGCTGCATTATCCTCTGATCCTTTGCTAAACCATGGTCTGGCTGCTTCCAAACACGAAGGGACTTTTTCTGCTTTTGTATTTTGTGGTAGCCAGAATCTGTTGCCATCTGGCTCTGTCTCATGCTGAGGGTGGAGCTTTTTAGCAGGGGGACCTCTCGATGCAAGCATGGGGTTGTCTTAGCTGTGCTTCCAGACACAGGCAGACACTTCTGCTTCTATCCAGATGTAGGGATGGGGCAAGTTTCTGCATGGCCATTTGCAGAGCACTTGGGCAGTGATGGGTGATTTGCTGCGGAGGCTGTGCCAGGCAACAGTGCTTGCCTGGGTTTAGTATCTGGAGGGAGGCAGAAAGCCAGGGCATGGCCAGAGGCTCTCCTGGCACAGTGGAGGGGTGAGATGGATGCTTACCTGTCTGTGTTATTTCTCCCCAGGAAGATCTGGCAGAGGGAAGGGCCCACGGCCTTCTTCAAAGGGGCCTACTGCCGAGCCCTGGTCATTGCTCCTCTCTTCGGCATTGCACAAGTTGTCTACTTCATCGGCATCGCGGAATTCCTGCTGGACATGCTCCCCAAGCACCGGGCCTAGCCCTGGAGTGGCTGCGTGTGCCCTCCTACCCTCTGCAGCGCTGGATTCATCCCCGTGTTCGCCATCTGTGTCGATCGATGTCAGAGCAACAGCACAAAGGGTTCGCGCAGGGATGCGAAGGGACCTGGTGTCCAGATGGGCAAACGTGGGGAGGGAGAGAGTCCCTTCTCTGCTCCCTCTGGAACCTGCCCCCTCCCGCTCCTTCCACGGACTATACTTAATTATGCATCTCTCTCTCTTTTTAATTTCCCGTTTTTTGGTTTTAAATTGTCATTCTTAAGGACACTGGTAAGCACAGACTGGGTTTGCAGACCCAGAAGTCTCCTCTCAGTCTTAGGGAGGAGGAGAGATGGGAAAGAAATAACTTCAGCCCTCATCCACCTCAGTTTCCCTTTCTTCCTCGAGCTGCCAGCTGTCTGAGGAGGAGCTGGAGGGGCAGCTGTGTCCCCTCAGCACCTCCTTGGCTCTGCTGACCTCGGGTCAAGAGTGAATGCTGCACAAAGGGGGCTTATCTCATTGCCCAGGAGGCAGGGGTGGGGGAGATGCTGGATCTGGCAAGTTCCTTGGCCTGGAAACCTTCGGTCCTCCCTTCTCCCTTTTTAAAAACGAGTTGGACTTAAATGAATTCTGATTGTTCCTATTGATTTTGTAATTATTTTTGTTTTAAAGCAAAGGGATGTCCCTCCTAACTAGGTGTCACAGGCACATCCGGGTGAGGTGCAGAAATAAGATGTCTGCTCTGTAGGGAACATGTCTGTGGGATCACATGAATGTCCAAAGGTGCTTCCCTGCTTGGCTACAGGCAGGGAAGGGAGAGGAACTTGGGATCAAGTTATTTTTGTTTTGGGGTGTTTTTTGGTTTTTTTTTTTGTTGTTGTTGTTTGATTTGGGGGGGGGGAAGTTCTTTTGCTTTTTGGTTTGTTTTTTTTGTTTTGTTTTGTTTTGTTTTGTGGGGGTTTTCTTTAGTTCTGTTTTGGTTCTGGGTTTTTTTTGGGTTTTGGGGTTTTTTTTTACACAGGGTTGTGGGGAGGGAAAACCAAACAACAAGAAACCACTTACATTCCTTCAGCCTGCCCACCCCCAGGGTGATAAAGCTGTGGCTGCAGGTGTAGATCAGCTGATCTGATTTTTTCCCAGCCTGACCCCGGGTGTGTGGAAGGAGGCACTGGCTCCAGTTCTGATGCTGCCCAACCTCGGGGAGCTGCAAAAGAAACGCTGCGCCTGTGGGCTCACCCTGCCAGGTGAGAACACAAGGTCTGGTTGCGTTCTGATATTTGCCTTGGGCGTGACTGGAGCCAGCAGGTGTGGAAGAGGCAGAGGGTTCCCATTGCCTGAGCAAGGAGCTTTTTGTGTGTCCATCGCTTGTGGGGGCGAGTCCTCTGCATCACAAGAACATCCTGTTTGCTCCTGGGGTGGGATCGGTGGTGCGTGGCAGGGGGCAAATCCACACCTACAACCCGCTCTGTCAAAGGGATACTGCCCCAGTTAATATTACTTGTCAGAGGAATTCCTCGTTCAGTACTCTCTTGGGCTGTGTAATTAATTCTAGTTTAAATTATCTTAAGTGTGAGATCTACCAACCCAGTGTGATCTTCTCCATTATTTATTCCACTTGGTGCGATCCACCCAACTTTGGTGTTGAAATTAAACTGGCTGAATTCACTTTTCATTCCTTCTTTTTGCTTTGTTCTCCAGGCACCTGCTTGGTGTTTGTGTTTCGAATGTGTATTTAAATTAATTTTAAAAATAACCTTGTTTTTAATGTTTAAAAGAAAACCACCTGTTTCACCATTCCTGGGTTAGGTTTTCGTGAAACCTGTATGTTGAGGGCCTTCTTCCTTGATGCATCCTTTTTCTCTTTGAAAAAGTTGTTCTGTGGCTGATTTGTTACTTGTCACTTTGCATATGTGAATAATTTTCTTTTTTTTTTTTCTTCTAATGACTTCTCCGTGTATCTGGGAAGGAATCTGTGCAAAGGCGATGATAGATGTCTGTGCTGTGTGTAGTGCTGTGATGCTGCTCTTGCTCTGGATTTCCCTTGGGTGGATTAAAAGAGAAAGATTTATTTTATTTTTTCCTTTAAGGTGCCCCATTCCTTGTTGCTTTTTGGTTTACAGGGAGGATCCCCAAAAGAGACTTTGCTGATAAAAGTTGTGGGGTTTCAGCTTGCCCTTCTGCCTGCAAGGATTGTCCCCTGAAAGTGGGTGACTTGTGGCTGCAGGGATGTGCGTGGGGTGCAGGTTTGTATGGTAGGGTTAAGTTTGGAGGAAAATTTGGTGCAGTGAAGGGCTGAGGTTCAGGGAAAGCTCTCCTTGTCCTTCGGGATGCTTTTAAAAACTTCTTTATAAAACTGACTCTTCCTCCTGAAGTCTCCAGCTCCTCTTCCACCGTGCAGGAGCTGGTGACCTAAATGAGGCTGATTTTTAGGTTCTAGGACATGTCCCTGAGTCAGCAGGACCTGGGGAGGTGGCAGGGGATAGCGGCTGTGGCTGTGGGACAGGCACTCCCCTCCGCAGGCAGGCGGGGTCCTGCTTGCAAAAGGAAAAAAAAAAAGTTTAAAATGGGAGAATTGCCACCAGTTTAATTAATCACCTATTAACTGAAACCGCTCTGCATTGATTGCAGCATTGAGGAATGAAAGTAAATAAACACGCCTCTGCTCCCCTCCCTGTGGGTGCCGCTTGTCCCTGAGGCAGAAGCCACCAGCCAGCACCACTCCTTGTTCTTCCCACCTGTTCCTCTGGCAGAGGGTCCTCCACCCACCCCGGGCCCTTTCCAGTCGTACCTTGTCCATGTCAGCCTTGTCCCTTGCTCCCACCCTGACGCGGCTGTCCTGGCTCCTCTTTGGGTTTCATGGTGTTCACTGCCCTTAAATTAACTTTGCTGGATCTGCCGAATGCCCGTGTCCTGGGTTCAGGTGCTTGGGTCAGTTTTGGCTTGTGGAATTTCCTGGAACAGAAGGGTGAAATTTCCTAAAACCCTGAGGGGAAATTCCCGCAAAATAAAGGGAAAAATCCTGGCAACCACTAGGGGAGTTCCTGGAAGACAAAGGGAAACTGTCCTAGAAAGCTAAATATCCTGGAGAACAAAGGGGAGATTTTCTGTAAGACAGTGTAGGAATTTCCATGCGATGAGTAGGAGCAAGTCCTTGAAGGCAAAGGGGGAAATATTCTGAGAATTTGTAGAAAGCAATGGGGGAATTTCCTACAAGGCTATAGGGGGGATAGCCTAGAAATAAAAGGAGGGAAATTCCAAGAAAGCAACGAGGAAATTTCCTCAAATACCTGGGAAATTCCTGAAAAGCAGAAGTGACGTTTTTGAAGAAAGTGACAGTGATATTTCCTAAAGGGGAAATTTCCCAGAATGCAAAGGAGGAATTGGTGGATAGCAAAAGGGGAATTGCCTGGAGAGGATGGATAATAGTTCTTGCAAAGTTCTTCCAGTGTCAGGAAAATCCACAGATGCCAGAGGTTTATGTCCAAAAAGGAGATGGAGGAGTCCTGCCACTTTATTCCAATAAAAGGAGAGAGTCTACCGGGGCACACGCCCGCGGGGTTTTCTCTCTCGAGCTGCTGGAGGGCGCAGCCTCCTCTTATCCTGAACTCCCGGCCGCATGTTGCCCTCTTCCTTTCCCGGTCAGCTGAGGTACAGGGAAGGTACCACCTTCCCAAACCACCTCCCATGCATTCCCCCCTTGAACCTACTGTTTTACCCCAAAGCTCAGAAGTTCAGGCTTGTGCAGACCCTTGTCTGTTTCAGGAGCCAAGCTGTCAGGGCTCTGCAACAAACCTGCTGCCCAGAGTTAGGAGAGATATTACGATCGATTTTCTAAGAGGTTAACGCCCACACCTTCACGCACCAAATTGTTTGTAAAGACGTGAGCTTTCGTCTCACTAGGCAGTAACAGTCACGGGGAAATTTCCTAGGAAAGCAATGGAGATCCTCTAAGCAGAAGGAAAAATCGTAGACAGGAATGGAGGACTCTAGAGAGCAACAAAGACATTTCGCAGGAAACAAGGAGGAAAGAGCCTGCAACGTGGCTGGGAAATTTCCTGGAAAGCAACAGGGGATTTTTTAGGAAGGAAGTGGGAAATTTCCTGGGAAACAAAAGGCAGCGTTCTAAAAAACTTTACATGTAGAGTGCCTAGTAGGCAGTAGGGAGTTCCCGGAAAGAAGAAGAAATTTCCTCAGAAACAAGCAGCACACTGGGAAAGAGGCTGCAGTTCGGTGCTTCAGCCCCACTGACCCCTCCACCCCTTCCTGGTCCTTGGGTAAGGAACTCGAAAAATCTCTCAGGGTGTTCGGGCTGTTTTTACTGCTCCCCGAGAGCTCAAAGGGCTCAGGGAAGAGCCGGGCGCTGTTGCTGCCCGTGACCCGCCTCCTGTGGTGGGCATGGGCTGGTTCGCCTCTGCTTCGGTGCCGAGCGCTGCCCGCCGCACTTCGACCTTTATTGGTTTGTAAGTTTTGGCAGCACGGCCTTAGCGTGCAAGCCAAGGCAGCCGGGAGAAGAAGGATTGAAATAAACATCTGAACTCGGCCCGGGGGTTTCCAGCCCCGGGAAGCCCCGGCGGGAGCGGGTGCGGCCGACCACCTGCGCTCCGGGTGTCCCACGCTCAGCTTTAGGTCCGGCTTATTGATTTTAATTATTGATAGTGTGGGGAGGGGTTTGCGCTGGGCTGCGCAGCGGCGTCCCCGGGGCCGGAGCATCCCGCGGGCACTCCCGGGAGCGGTGACACCGCCCCACCGCGGGAGCGCCGGCACTTTCACTTTCGGAAGGGACACGTGATTTCCAGGAAAACGGGAGGGGCGGATAAAGGATCGGCCAGGAAGGCGGCCGCCCCCCGCGCCGAGGTCACTGCCCGGCCCGGCCCGGCACGGCACGGCAGCTCTGCTGACCCGGCACCATGGCAGCGCCGGAGAAGGAGGGGTAAGCGGCGCCCAGCACCCCCGGCCCTCCCCGGGTCGCCGTCCCCAGGTGGCCATCCCGGGCTGGCCGCGGTCCCCCCGATGACAATCCCGCTCCCGCAGGGAAGCCCAGAAGCTGCGGTTCGGGCAGTGGCTGCTGAACGCCATCAGCAGCGGGAGCTACCGGGGGCTGTGCTGGATCGATCCTGCCCGTACCACCTTTCGCGTCCCCTGGAAACACAACGCCAGGAAGGACATCACCAGCAGTGACGTGGAGGTCTTCAAGGTGGGTGGGATGAGTGTCACCAGCAGCGACTTGGAGATCCTCAAGGTGGGCAGGGTGGGGGTCGCCTCAGGGTCTTCAAGGTGTGTGGGATAGGGTTGATCCACAGTGCACTCAAGGTCTTCAAGGTAGGAGGGTTTGAGTGACCAGCAGCACCCTCAGGGTCTTCAAGGCGGGTGGGATAGGGTGGTGACCAGCAGCAAGTTGAGATCTTCGGTGTGGGTGGGATGTGGGAGCTGGGAAGGTGGGGGAAGACCAGTCATCCCTGGAAACCTTCATGCTCATGGAGCCAGGGACCCCATGCTCACCCCCCTGCACCCCCAGGCCTGGGCGAAGGTCAGTGGGCGGTATGAGGAAGGCTCCGAGGACCCGGCCAAGTGGAAGACCAACTTCCGCTGTGCCCTGAGCAGCACCCACATGTTCAAACTGGAACACGACCATTCCAAGTGCGGTGATGACCCACACAAGGTCTTCTCCATTGTCTCAGGTGAGCCTCGCCCCATGGAGCGGCTGTGTTGGGTGGGGTGGGCAATCTCAGGACCTCCCACTCCTGGTGCTTTCCTTTCAGCCACCCTCCAGCACAGCAAGGAGGGAGATTCCAGCATCCCTAACCCTGTGGTGGACCAGCAGCCAGCACAAAAGGAGCTCAAGGTAGCTGGGCGGGCACAGCAGGCTGGTGGGTCCCTGCTGCCACTCTGCAGGCATTGCACCTCCATGTCCTTGGGGTGCTCCCAAGCTGCAGCCCAGCACCTGGCCAGAATGTGGGCTGGGGGGCTGGGTGCCTGGCCACCACAGCAGTAAGGTCCCATTCTCCTTCCCTTCCCAGCTGGAGCTCCACCCGCAAGACATGGCCTCAGCAATCGCTGTCCCAGGTAAGCACAAGTCTCACAATCTTTTTTTGGGGGGGACATGCTGCTAGGCTCAGCTGGGGCTGATTTTGTGGCTGTGAGACATCCACCCACTGTGCTACCCCTTAGGACCCGTTGAGCACACACAGCTCTCGATTCTGGAGGAGCTGCTGCAGCAGTGTGACATCACCCCCCGTGACCTTGGCGCACTGGCCCCATCCTGGGTGCCCACAGGTGAGACCAGCTCCGCTCGCGGGGTGCAGAGTGGGTGGCTGCCTGGGTGGCTGACCCCAGCACCTTCCCACAGGTGGTTTCCCTGCAGGGGACACTCCCCACCAGGATGTTGTGCTCCAGCCTCACCAGGACACCTTGCTCCAGCTTTATGCAGACCCCAGCCAAAACAACTGCTTCCCTCCCACGACATTTCCACAATGGGTGGAGCAGTCCACCTTGGACACCTATCAGCCACCGGGCTTCATGCCACCAGGGGAGACAGGTGGGTGCCGTGCGGCAGGATCCGGCCCCGGCTGTGGGAATGCCATAATGGGGTGGGAAGACGCTGGGGTGCTGCCATGGGGACTCCATGCCAAAGCAGCCCCCACTGTGCTGCATCCCGAGTGGTGATGCCGATGCTGCTCGTCTCCTGCTGCAGGGGCCATGCCGCCGCCGTGCCACCTGACAGAGGGCACGGTCCCCATGCAGTACCCGGCAGAGGCGACGGTCTTCGTCCCTGCCGCCAGCCCTGTGCCACAGCCACGGCTGCTGCTGGATAACACAGGTGAGGGTTATTAATTATTAATAGCTATAAATTATTATTACAATTATTAACAATAAATATGCTTGGGGGGTGCTTTGGAGAGGGGGAACGTTTTGGTTTGGAGGATGCAGCTGCTGCTCACTTCCTGGTGCAGATGGCATCGTCTCCATCCTGGATGTCACCATCTACTACCGGGGGAAGGAGTTCCACCGGGAGGTGGTTGAGGGCAGCCACTGCCTGCTGACGTACCAGCCCCCCAGTCTGCCAGAGGCCCCGTGCCCCTGGCATGTGGTGCACTTCCCCAGCCCCGCCGGCGTGGCCGACAGCAAGCAGCGGCGCCTCACCGAGGAGCTGCTGGGCGTGGCGGGGCTGCAGCTGGAGCAACGCGCCTACAAGGTCTTTGCCACCCGCCGGGAGAAGTGCAAGGTGTTCTGGGCCTTGTCCCAGCAGCTCGAGGGGGTCGAGGAACCCCCACCCAACCTGCTCTGCCGGGACCAGGAAACCCCCATCTTTGACTTCAATGAGTTTTGCACAGGTGGGTAGGGGTGTCACATTGTTCCAATATGTTATTTCCTGCCTAGCCTGGGTCTGGGGCTCATGGGAGCCAGCCCCAGAATGTTACAAGCATTCAAACCCTCCCAGCCCCTCTCTTCCCCCAGGCTCACCCCAAAACTGAGCCCTGTTTTGCCTCACAGAGCTGAGGGACTTCCGCAACGGCCAAAGGCGGCGATCCCCTGACTTCACCATCTACCTTTGCTTTGGGCAGGCTTTCTCCAATGCCAAGCCTAAGGAATCCAAGCTCATCCTGGTCAAGGTGCAGTAGCCAAAAGCCACCACTATCCCACTGCTGCCCAGGGAAGGGGAGAGACTCATGGAGGCCAGGGGAGCTGGGACGCTGGGTACCTGAGGAGGGGGACCCTCGAGGTCGAGGTGGGTGGGACAGGGAGGGTCTGGGTGCCTGAAGAGGGACCCTTGGAGACTGAGGCAGATGGGATTCTGGGTGCCCAGGGATGGGGACTCCTAGGTGATGGAGTTTCCTCAGGGACTGGACAGCAGGAGCCTCAGGGGCCAGGGGAGGTGAATGCTTGAGTGCACAAGACCCTCAGTGTGCAGTGAAGATGGGGATTTGGAAGCCCTCAGGATCTGGGGCAGATGGACCTCTGGATACCCAAGGAGGGGGTACCCTGGGGGCTGAGAGAGATGGGGGAATTGAGTGACAGGGGAGGGGGACCCTTGGAGACATGGGGGGCTCTGTGACCAGGGAGGGCACCCTTGGGAACCAGGGGAAACATGTGGCGAGGGTGGCAGCTGCCTGGGCCAAAGGACACTTGGGGTCTGGGTGGGATGATGTGGAAGGCAGCTGCGCAGGGACAGGGACCGTCAGGGTTTGGGGGAGAAAAAGGGTGCCTCAGACATCTCCTCCCTGCACTCCAGGAGGACGGAGCCATGCAGGGTGTTGCAGCCACGTCAGGCAGCTGCCCCTAACCTACCCCTAACCCCAGTGTTTTGCTGCTGCAGCTGGTGCCCAAGTTCTGCGAGTACTACTACAACCAGGTGCTGCAGGAGGGAGCCTCCTCCCTCGACAGCCACACCCTCAGCCTGCAGCTCTCCAACTCCTTTGACCTCATGGAGCTCATCGAGCAGTACAACATGCAGCTGGGCTGACCCCACCTGCCCCGCTCCCCATGGCCCTGGCACAGGCAGCAGGACCACTGGGGATCCCAGGCTCTGCAAACCAGCACCCCCCAACCCAAGGACAGCTTCACTGACCAGTCCTGGAGCTCACACGTTGCTTTTCCCCTCTGTCAGCTGCTAGTATGTTTTTGTGGAGTGTGGTAATTTACAGATTTATTTTCTTTAATTTTTCCAAGTTAAAATATATATGTATAGAAACACAGTTCTCTCTTGCTGCTGTTGCCTGGACCTCTGCCTCTGCTATCAGTCCGAAATCTTTGCCACCCCCTTCTACCCCCAAAACCACAGGGGTCTGTGCCCAGCCTTGTCTCAGCGAAGCCCCTGCTGGCAGGGGCAGGCTGGTATCAGAGAGCTTATCAGTGCTTTCTTCCCGTTAAATTTGAGTAGATGAGGTGACTTCCCACACCTGAAGGGATGCATTTATCAATGCATTTATTTCCATGCATTAAGGCTACAAACACGACTTGCAAGCAGAATGCGTTGAGGACAGCCTGGCTTTGGTTAAACAAAAGTACTTCGGCGAGCACTGGCCTGGAGTTACTCGCTGGAGATGTTCTGGAAAAATAAGGCACTAACTACAACATGAAGCACCCAGACCTCAGCTCAGTGGAAACCAGAGGGCTGCCTGAAGATGGGGTATGCCCTCCCCAGGCTGCAAGCAACTGCACTCCCTTGTTTCAGGAGCCTGACCATCACTCTTGGTCCCTGGGTAAGGGGAGGTGGCAGTGTCCTTACCTGCCTAGTGACCTGGATGCTGCTGGGCCCAAAGGTGGTGGTCCCGTAGCTTGTCACGTAATAGTGAGCAGAGGGCTGTGCCAGGGGCTCCTCCAGCTGCCTGGGTACTGTGGGAATGGGACACCCTTAGCATCCCAGCTCCAGGAAACCCTCAGCCCTCTTTCCCCTGAGCGCTGTTGCGGCACAAACTTGGGACACTGGGCTCACCTTTGGGCAGGAGCAGCTCTGCACCAAAACGGTGCCCACACGTCCCACAGGTTTTAACATCTTCCTTTGTCCTGCGGAGGAAAAAGCCCAGGAAAGAAGGAGCAGGAGCTGCCCTCAGCAGTTCCCACGGAAGACGATGCCAAAGCAATGGACAAGGCTTGCTCTTCCCACCCTGACCAGCTGCAGGTGGTGGGACAGCTGTTGCCCTCCCAGGTGCCTGAGCACTTTCAGCTCTTCATGAAACAAGGACATGTGGGGATCAGGACCATCTCCTCCGCAGAGCCCAAGCTCTGCAGCTCTGCAGTGTCCAGAGTGAATATCATGTGCCTGAGCCCCAGAGTCACAGTTGCTTCACCTTTCCCTCCATGCTCTAATTTCCCACACCAGAAAGCGCTAACACCACATGGGACATGAGCTGCTACAGTCGGGAGAAGGGCACCGTAGTGCCAGTGACTTCACGACTAATTTCACGTGGCTTTTAGAAACTGCCCAGCCCCACCAGCATTGCAGTAGTAACCACCCAGGTCCTGCCCTCACTTGGAGGGGCACAGCGCGTACGTACATGGCACCTGTGCCATCCATATCCGGCCAGAGGAACTCTGCGGGACAGCCGGACGTTCGGCAGGGAGTCTTCACACACACGTGCAGCCCTGGCCACTCCTCAGCGAGCTTGTGGATGATGAGCACAACTGCCACGAGGAAGTCCCAGGCAAACTGGAACCCTTCCAGGCAAGAGGAGAATGTAGTGCTTGCTTACAGCCCCCAACCATGGCAGCCCAGGAGATGCTGTGGCGACTCACACATCACTTCCAGCCCACAGCCTCAACTGTCGGACCAGCTCCATTTCTCCAGTTAACCAAGCCTCCATTAGGAATTTAATGATAGGTTGGAAGAGCTCCCCAACTTGGGTGGCCCTCTGCTGGGGCCTTCTGGGAGAGGATGACTCGTTTGCCCCATGACAAGAATGAAAACTTGACTTTGTACTTTTATGTGATACCTCTAGAGGAGTCCTGAACAGAATTACATGGAGAAAGAGGAAATTTTTAAGTGGACTGCTGGCGGAGCCAGGCCAGACTAGGACATGTGGCAGAGGCTTCCTGGGACACTTCCCTGAGGGCTGGAGGCGGCAGGGGTGCAGCTAAGGAGAGACATGGAGTTGGGAGTCATGAAATATGGATCAGGGATCTTACCTGTCCTTTCCGATGGCTTTCTGCAGCGGAGCTCCAGGTAGCTGTAGGCCCTCTGGTTATTCTCTTTGATCAGCAGAGGTTTGCCATTGCATACAAGCAGGCAGGTCACCTTGGCCACCCAGTGTGTGGAATAGAAGGAGCAAGCTTTCACCAGGAACCTGCGAGGAGATTGCTCATGGCTTTCTCCACTTTTCTCCTAGCTTATCCCTAACGCTGGGAGGAAGCGTGGCACCAGGTGGACTTGCAAATATGAACTGAGCTTCAGTAAGAACAGAGGCAGACACCAAATAAGGACCTTCCCCTACCAAAAGCTCAAGCAGCAGGAGCAGCCTCTTAAGCCAAGAGATCCTTCCAGAGTTGGCCATCTTGTCCTGGTTTTGTCTGGGATGGGGTTAACCTTCTTCCTAGTAGCTGGTACAGTGCTGTGCTTTAGATTTAGGATGAGAATGATGTGGATAGCACACTGATGTTTTAGTTGCTGCTGAGCGGGGCTTACACCAAGTCGAGGACTTTTCAGGTTCTCAGGCTGCCCTGCCAGTGAGGAGGCTGGGGGTGCACAAGACGCTGGGAGGGGACACGGCCAGAACAGCTGACCCCAAATGACCAAAGGATTATCCCATAGCCAGTGGCATCACACTCAGCATATAAACTTTGGGGAAAGCTTGCTGGGGGACCACTGCTTGGGAACAGGCTGGGCATGAGTTGGTTAGTGCTGAACAATTGTTTTTTATTTGCATCACTTGTTCTTCTTGGGTTTTATTTCTCTCTTTGCTGATTTCCTTTTCATTACAATATTATTATCACTATTACTGTTATTATTATAACTTATTTCAACTATTAAACTGTCTGTATCTCAACCCATGAGTTTTCTCACTTTTCTGATTCTCTCCCCAGTCCAGCTGAGGAGAGTGAGTGAGTGGCTCTGTGATGCCTGGTTGCTGGTTGGGGTTTAACCATACCACCATCAGATAAAACTCTAGACACAAGTCCAGAAAAACAGAAGTTCCAAAAACTGGTACAGTTCCAACACCCATAGAAACTAGAACGTTCTTGGGTGGGACTGTAAGACCTCTGCCTGCCTGTATGGGCACAGATTAGCCAAACACCCCTCCAGATGAAAGGTGAACTAGAAGGAGCGTGGCCTTTGCTCACGTCCAGGCAGTGCACATCACAAGGATTCACCCAGGGCCCCACACATGTGGCACAGCTGAGAAGCCACCCTGGTATCCTGACTCCCAGCCTCAGACCTCAGTAGATACAATCTCAACAGCCAAGGGCTTGCTGAGAGTCATCCTGGCACTGCACCGAGCAAACTCAATCCCACAAAACCTCACTGATGGCCGGAAACCAGTGCTTACCTCTGGAAGAAGCCCTCAGGTATTTCAGGTGAGAAGTAGGCACGGATGTGGAGGTCCTCGGGGTGATCTCCTCCCCACACCTCAGACACCTCCTCTGTCTGGTTCAGATAGGTTGGGAACAAGTACCAGGACTCGCCTTGGCTCCGTGCTGTCTCCCATGGCTTCCCAGGCACAAACTCCCTGGCCTGTGGGTTGAGTGTTTCAGTGTGCTTCACCTCCAGGCAGAGCTCAAAGTGCTCCAGGAGGCTGAAGAGCTTCCCTCTTCCTCTGTGAGGCCTATGTCCCATGATTTCCTCAAAGACATCCTGCATCCCTTCTGAACAGAGCTGGTGCTTCACCAAGGCACGCACAGCCTGGTGGCACAGCATTGCCTTTGACTTGAAGGTCCACACCCAGTTGGCTCTGTCTCTGATGGTGGCATGTTCCCCGATCAGCGTCTCCACAGAGATGCTCTCAAGCTGCTGGACAAGGTGGTACCGCACCAGGAGCTGCATGGGAAGAGAAGGAGAGATGAGGTGGCAGTGAGAGGAGCCCAGCAAAGCTGCAGAGCTTGGGCTCTGCGGAGGAGATGGTCCTGATCCCCACGCTTACCTTGAACATCATTATTAAAAAGGTAGGCTGGAGAAAGACGGTGCTTTCCAACTGCTTGATTTCCTCATACCACACGATGAGCCCAATGCGGTGGAGGTACCGCAAGATGTCCTGGAGGAGCTCTCTGTCCAGGCCGGCCCGGTGCTCGGGCTGGGAGAGTTTGCTGAATAGGTACTGGAGGTCCATCATGCCTAGAAGGAGATGCAGGAGTTCAGCATGCATCTCTCAGACACAGCATTCCAAGGCAGATGCTTCAGAGAGCCAGCAAACACCAGCAGCATCCCATGTCACTTATGCCATCCCTGGGGAAGTAACTGTGATCGGACTGATGCTCGGTGACTGTGACCGAAAATGCTCTGCCCTTCCTCAGCTGTCCCGCTGCCACCCTGCAGCCCCCAACAGCCTGCCAGGACTTTCTGAAAAGTGAGGCTACTACTGTTTTTTTTATTATTATTATTATTGTTTGAGGAAGCAGGTTTGTTTCCAGGCAGAAAACCTCAGATTGCCAGTTAAACCTCAGACTGACATTCAGCAATGCAGAGAGACAAGCAACAAAATCTGGCTTATCTCCACAAAAGAAAAGCATCTGCTCCTCGTTCTCTAATTCTACAGTGGCCGGGGGGGCCAGAGATGCCACCGGGAACTGGTGGTGTTAGTACCTGCTTTGGGTACATAAGCAAGGGGCTGGAGCTGCCTGCTAAACCTGATTAGGAGACATGGAAAAGGGTCTAGGGAAGGGTAGGGGCCGTTAAATAAAGTTAGAAGGATGGAGATTTGAAAACCACATGGAAGCATTAAAGCTGTGGAGCCCTGCAAGATTTTTTAGTTGCTTATACAGGGAAAAGGGGAGAAAGAAAAACATCACTGGAAAGCAAGAAACCAGACAGCGTGGCCTGTTCAGGCGTGCTCAGCATTAACACTGCAAGGCCTTCAGCAGCTACCCCACTGCCACACAAACAGGGCCAGAAGGTGCAGCAAGCACTGGAGAGCCCATCCCAAATTCAAGAAAGCACTGGAGAGAGCCTGTGCCAGGCACAGGACAGAAGCTCCTCTCAGAAAGGCATGGCAGGGGTGACAGACCACTCACCATGGTCTGCCATCTCCTCACTCCGTGCAATATCCACGATGGCAGCTTCCACCTGCCTGTAGACGGGCGGCAGCACTCGGACGACCTCGGGGAAGAGCTCCTCATTCTTCACATGCTCCAAAATAGTGGCCTCAAGCTTTTTGATGTCACAGTGATCCGTGCAGTTGACAGCAACTAAGTTTAAGATCTGGAAAAGAGGAAGCACATACCTGACAAAACTACATCCAGAGAAGTCTTTTAGCTTGTGAGGTAAAGGAAGAACCTAATGTCCATGAGGTCACTCAGGGTGGACACACCACTGGCTCAGCTTCAGAGGGCACTTCCTTCACACCTCTGTTCTGCAGCAGTTCCTGAGAATCACCTGGTGATGGTAAATGACCCCTTGCACTCCTCCTCAGGCACTTGATACAAGCCACAGGAGGAGATGCCTGTCACCTACCAGGGACAAGGACCCTGCGGGTCACAGCCACATCCACACTTACCACATCCACCCCAGCCTTAGGAGGGGCTGCAGTAGTGGCCTGATGCATTTGCACCAGGTCACCTTAGCCATTAGCACACTGGGCTGCCAGAGACAACAGGGTGACCTCAGCTAGCCAGAACCCAGGATAATCTCAGCCTTACGGTTAACGTGCAGCTCTCCATCTCTTTCAGCCTCTCCCACTGGTCCATGTAAAACTTGGGCTCCTCACTGCCCTCCAGGTTGTCGATGAAGTGAGCGAGGTTGCTTTTTCTCTCTGCCAGCATGGCTGTGATCCTGGCCATGATGTCATGTGTCTTCTCTGCTACCTCCTGCTCCTCGCAGCAGTCCACGTGGGTTCCCACAGGAAGCACCACTGAGTTTGGGACTCGCATGGACAGGTTATTGATCCAGAAACCAACGAGCTCCTTGAAAGTTTTGTCATTAGTTTGGTACCTGGGGAGGGAGAAAAAGAAAATCCCAAATTCACATCTCACTGTCTGGATCTCCAGCCAACTTCCACCAGTGCAGGCCTGACCACACACTCTGTGCTGTCTAAGGAGCTCACTGGAGAAGAGCTCAGATTTCAGAAGCTGACATGGACTGTATCCAGGCTCATCCTTCAGTTCCCCATCTTTAAGCTGTGGGGTGTAGCAGAGTCAATCCCCGCTGTGAATGGGAGCATCCCTCTGTAGCACAAAACCCAAGCCTGATGCTCCCTCCATGTTCAGGGAACACCACAGGATACAGAAGGGATCATAGGGATTTGCTTATTGCAGAAAGCAAGTCCATTCAGATGGGGTTCAGCTGTCACATAAGGAGTTGGTGCTTATTCAGCTCCTCCAAACAGAGGCCTTCGGCAAGGTGATGACAGACCTGGTGGATTAAAAGACTGATCTGCAAAAAGGGGGAGAAGGAGAGCCAGCTATGCCAATGGTGAGAAGACCAGGCCTCAAGGCCCAACGGAAATGGTGTGAATTCATGCAGTGCAAAGTCTGCCCAGCTCCTTTTTAGTTTCCCTGGTCTACTTGGAATCCAAACCAGCTCAGCACTTACATGTGAAGATTGATGACGAGGATGACGAGCGCCTGTGGGGTGATGAATACGTGGTGGGTCATGTAGTATTCCAGCTGGCCAGCAAAGTCCCAGAAGAGAAATGTGAAGTCCTCGATCTGGAACTCACTGATCTCTATCCCAACTGTTCGCTCTTCCTTGGGAACCAGTTTGGATTGCCCCTGCTTCAGGCTTCTGCAGATGGTGGACTTCCCTGCCAGTGAGGCCCCCAGGAACATGGTCTTGACCCTCTTGTCCTCCTGCCCCAAACCACGCTGAAGCTGGTTGAAGTAATTCCTGATCTGCTGAATGCCACCAGCACACACTTCACTGGGTGGCTGCCGGAGAGGATTCCCACTGGCCTTAAACATTTTCAGGGATCGTCCCTGGAAGAGCTCCTTGGGGAGCTGCCGAAGGGCATTATTCTGCACATGGAACTCCTGTAAGTGTGCCAGCTGCAGGACAGGCTGCGGAAAGGTCCGGAACAGGTTGTTGGAGATGTTGAGGTACTGGAGGCTGCCTTGACAAGCTGCCAGGTCCCTGGGGAGGGCACAGAGACGGTTGTTGTTCAGCCGCAAGTGTTTAAGCCTGGGGAGATGGGAGAAAACCCCCTCCGGGATGATCCGGATTTGGTTCTGATTCAGCTCAAGCCTCTCCAAACAGACCAGGCTCTGGATTTCACTGGGAAAGTCCACAAACTCATTCTTGGACAGTATCAGCTTCTTGAGGTTGCAAAGCTTAGAAATGCCGGTGATGGTCCTGAGCTTGTTCCTGTCGAGGTCAAGGCTCTCCAGCATGGACTTGCTCAGGACTGCGGGCGGGAGCACACGCAGCCTCTGGGTAGAGAGATTCACTTCACGCAATCTGTCCTCCTGCTCCTGACCTGGACACATGGGACAGGAAAGGTGGTTAAGAGATACTTTGACCCTTCGGAATTGCAGACCATTATTTCTTTTTTTTTTGCGTGACTTTGGGATGATTTTGGCCAGCAAGGAAAAGCAGAGGAGCTGGTTGAACAGTGCAACAACCACAATTACTGCTTGAACTGCTCCTGTGTCCTTTCAAGAGAGGAACTGAAGCTGAGGATCTTGGCTGGGACTGAAGATGCAGGAACAGTTCCCACCAGATGTTGACCTGCAGCCCAAGTGTCACATTAACAGATTTGTTCTCACGCTTTGAGCCCTCCAAGAGCTCTAGGCACAGATGCATCTACCCCAAAACTGGGAGTTTTCTAATCCCAGCAGTGGGCTGTGGGGGCAGAGCCAACGTCAGGACAGCTGCTCCCCAAATAACTCACCCAGCCCGCTCTCAGCTCTTGACCACAGCTATAGGGATGTACTCACTGAGGCCAGGGCCAGCGAGTTCAGACACTTCCTCTTTCACATCCTCCCTCCTCCAGATGATGCTGTGATTCCTTGCAGGGATGCTCCCAGCCCTGGGAGACTGGGGGAATAACACAGGGACGGTGGGGTTCCCCAAAGGACGGGGCACACAGGCAGGGACTCAGTGATGGCTGAGAACATCCCCAAAGAGAGGGTGTTTTGAGCAGAGAGTTTTGCAGGTGAGGAGAGCGCCAGTGAGATGGGGATCACACGACACCAAAGCAAAACATGGTTAGATTTGCTTTCCTCTCCCTTGTTTCACTTCCTCCCATGATGCCAAACACAGCATCCCCTTATGCAATGCGCCCTGCTCAGGACTGACTCATCATCATTTCTCAGCATCACCAGCGAAACATGGGACGTGCTCCAAGCCCAGCAGGAAAGCAAGCATTTGCCCTCTCCCAAATGCCCAGTCTCCCCATCAGGGACAAGCCAAAGGACTCCCACCACCACTGAGCCAGAGCAGCGAAGAGCCAGGGCAGCTACTCACAGGCTCTGGGCTGGGCCATGACCCTGCAGCGTGGCACCACCTGGGTCCTCCGGGTGCTCGCCTCCCCCTTTCGTTTCCTCCTCTTGTGTTGCTTCCGCCTCCCCGAGCTCCGCCAGGGAACCCCACCCTCTCTTTCTCCATCCAACCGCAGAGCAGCTCTCAAGAACCCAAGCACCTCTGGCCAGATGGCAGGGCCAGGTTTATGTCCCAAAAGCAGTACTGGAGGTCACCTGTGAGACAAACATGGTGCTAGGTCCCGAGTCAAATTCCTGGTGCAGCATCCCTCCCTGCCTTTGCTGAATGAGCTTTTGGCATCACCACTCTTGCACAGGAATGAAAGGACACTAACAAGAGGTTATGCTATTACCAAACTGCGTGTAGTGAATAAATAAGATTTCTTCCCTTAAACAGGCGGCAGCATCTGATCTAAGAGGGTCAACCAGAAAGGGAGAAAAAAAATAAGCCAGTAGTATACACAGTAGACTAGAAAAACTGTTTTCTAGAACATGCCAGAGGAGGCATTTTTAGGTATGCTTCTCATTGCCTCTCCCAGGAGGCAGCTTACAATTTGATAATTTAGTTTTAATGGCAGACAGAATGAAAGAACCAGTATTCTTGTTCATGTAACTTCAGCAGAAAGCACATGCAGGTGTAGTTTTCAGTCTCAGCAGACTGCACGTGCAGAGGTAACAAACTTAACAGGCCTTACAGTGCAGGCACTCTTAATACATCCTGCAACAGGCTGTTCTTTACTGCCAGTTCAAGGGCAACATTAAACAAGAATTTAAAGCAGTGAAACAGCCCAAGGAATGAAACAGACTGACACTGTCTTCCTGGTAAACAGTGCAGTTGCTTCCAGTATTTGGTCAAGCATTTTTTTTCACACCACCTACCCTTTTTCACTCACATAGACAGGTTATGGCAGAATTGTTCCACTGGGATATTCAGAGGTGTCCAATTTCCAGCCTAAGTATATGCACAACTAGATCACATTCTCTCACTCTTGTGCCAACAGTGCCATAAAAGTTTCTGAACTTTTATTTTGTCAAGAAATCTATCAGTACTGTTTGTATTTATAAACCCCACACCCATGTTCCAGGTATCTATTCTAGCTACAAGTTTAGCTTGAACACTACAGCTTCTCTACCAGCTGTTCTTCTGCAGTCAGTACTGTGTCTTTTCCAAAAATCTTCAAAGTGACTCCAAAGTTATCACTTCCTTATCATCCAGCCAGGCTGCACTTCCAAAGAGGAAGCTTACAGAACCAAGGAAGATTAACTCCAGAATGCTCAGGATTCATCCATAAACACTCATCTAGCACAGTAAATAATGGGAGTGAAGCATTGTGCCAGTCCATACGCTACTGGTACACAGGCTTGTTTTGTTTAAATAGTAAAAAACAATAAACTCTCCAAACCAGTTCCCATGAAGGGAAAGCCAGTTTCTGAGTTGTAACTTACTGGTTTTCTCTTCAATTTCTCTGCGAAACATCTCCTCCCTAGCAGGGTTTGATGGGGAATGATTTAAGTCAGGTTCAAGGGTGCTGAATATCATTTAAGGGCCTGTATTTCAGATGGTCACTTAAAAGATCTGTTGCTCTGCAGTACCTGCGGGCAAGGAGCTTTGCTAAAGGAATCGAGATGAAGTCAGAATGTGTGCTGGACTCCTTTGATTCTTGATAGGAAAACCAGTACTCCTGCAGAGGAGGAGGGACAATTACTAATCCAACTCCAATCCTCTTCCACAAACACAGCATGCCTTACACAAGAGCCAAGCGTGCAGGTTTACACGGAACAGCCAGGCCAAGAGGCAGATGCAAGACAAACAAATGACACCCGCTGTAGGACAAAAACCATTCAAAATAACTTTATAAACTCTGTCACATTTCTGCTTTGTACATCAGTTCAACCTTATCCTTCGGGCTTGTTACTGAAAATTGACAACGCTTGCTTTTTGTTTCGCATTTTCCTGAAAGGCAGACACAAAACCAGCCATCAGTGCATTATTTACACAAGTGCAACACAATTTCCCACCCCAAAATTAATTTTTTTCACTAACAAGGTACTTCCGACAATGTAAATAAACACCACGGCTTGAGCAGTGTTTCTGAAGTCAGTTTATAAAGATTAGCTCATTTCTGCAATCCCCAAATGCCAGAGCGAGTAAAGCTTCGCTCACCATCCAATGGGCTAAAAATACGACATTTCAAGTATTAAATCCAAAATTTCTAAAGACAATCCATATTTCGATAAATAAACACAAGGGAAACAGTATACAGCTCTCAATATACTGTATGAAAAGTGGTGTCCAGTTTCAAACTTTAGCAAGACAAGTGCACAGCCCAAAAATATGATCAAAGTAACCCTGAAAACTGTAGCAATCCGGGAGTTGCAAACATTAATCTCTTCTGTGTTTCCCCTCGAATTACTCTGCTGGTCTGAGGCATTTGATTGTTATTTAGTTCTACAGCTGTAGGTAATCCAAAAAAATCCTAAATTCATTCCCATATGGAAACAATTCAAGAGAAGGTTCCGTAGATAAAGTCTATTCTCATCTTGTTCCTCTGCACTCTGCTTACAATGAGATGCAACTGCAGGTCTGTTATTCCCACAGTGCCCACAGCTAGGGTAAGTTCAGTCCGAGTCATGCTGGCTGTGGCTTGCTCTCAGTTTTCCACTTCACGTGTATCTTCACCATCAGTTTTCTTATGTTTCCTCATATGTTTGTATTTTTCCACATATGCCTTCACCAGGTTAGCCACCTTCATAGGGTTGATCTCTCCACTTTTGCTGTGGCAGATCTGCGGGGGATCAGAAAGGGCACTTGGTCAATGACAGCAGCTCAGGCAAGTGGCAGAGAGGCCCTAAGCTGTCCAGAGGAGCCAATTCCTGCATAGACCCCCAAGGCTCATAGCAGGGTACATAAAGCAGAAAACAAAGACAGGAGAAGTATTTTCCTTCAAGCATTCCAGAAATGGCCCAGAGCTTATCTATGGAGCACCACCTGAATGCAGAGGCATCTCAAAGCAAAATTACTCATTTTTACTACAGGCTTTTTCACCCATCCATCCAGTTTTACACAACACGTGGTAACCAAGGAAGTGTTGATATCCCATTTTTGGGATGTTTTTGAGGAAGCAATGCTCAGATTAAAAGAATTTGGCAGTTTTGAGAGCCCATTTTGAGACCGGGGAGAAAGAACAGACCCTACACAAGGCACTTTATTTCTCCTCAGAGAGTTCACAGTGACTTCAGCAGCAATTGGCACTGCTCAGCTCTCCTGCAAACAACACTTGTGGTTCATATGGGTCACACAGAAGATGTGAAATTGCAGCCATTACCTTGTGAATTCTTATTTAGTGGAATTTCTCAGTGATAGCAAGAATGCAAAGCAGGGAGAAAATACAGTTCTCTGAGGTATCAATTAACTGCCTTGACCACAAGAGCAGTACTTCCCCTCAACTTGCTGGTCAAGCCTTTCTTAGCCACGATCTACTCAGCACTAAGATTTGAGACACAAGTCAGTATCGGCAAAATTGCAAGGCCCTCTTCCAAGGTTCAGAGACATCACAGATGCTCAAGGACCTAATACACAAAGTATTTGCTCACTTTATCAGAAACAGCTGGAATTCTGGCTGAAGGTCCTAGTGAGGGGGATTTGACCATTCTCACCCAGGGCACGTACCATGTAACATTTCAGCTCAGGCAGCTGAAGCTTAGCAATGTTCTTGTCCACTGAAAACACGATCTCATAAAAGGAACAGACTAACAGCTCTCATCAATGGCACCAATCAGGCCTGCTTAAAGCAACTACTGCTTCACCACAGGACTGCAGAGTCAGGAGCCAAAGATCTGCTACTCAGTTATGGCATGTAATTGCTGAAATGGCAAGTGCAATCCAAAGTACTGCCACTTATGTAATGATCTGCCCAGCTCCTCCTCTCCACTTCCTTTCACTGGGCCCTTACCTTTTGCACTGCTTTCCGAAGGATGCTCTTGTACTCCTCCTTTGTAATCTCCCTCTTCTGGTAAAAAGGTTTGATGGCAAGTTTCACTTCTTCCACAGCCCTTTCTTGCATGTGAAGCTTCTTCATGTACTGCACAGGAAAGAGAACTTCATTACCTTGTGCTGTCTTGGGAATGGTTTCTGAATCTGTTTTTCTTAAAAACGGTCAAACAACAAAAGTTCTCCTTTCACAATTTCAGCAACCCAAGTAATCACCTCCAAGTGATTTCCTTTACTGTCAATTGCTGTCTTGAAACAAATACTGATTTCTGCTATGCGGAACTCTTGCTTTATGTAACATTTATTCTGTTTCTTAAAGAATGTGTTTTAAGCAAGTGACTACAACATGGACCTCCTCATTTTGGTCTCCTCCTTCCCTTCCAACAGCCTGAAGTAAACACACAACCAACAAAAGGCATCAGATTCTAAAAGCAGCAAACCTTAACTGCGAATATAAAGCTTCAGACAGCTCTAAAGGCAATCTGAAAACTGCAGAGTTGCCTATGAAGTAATGATTACAGGTGCCATCAAAACAAGTTCATAAAAACCGTTGCTCATAAAAGGAGGCTCAGTGGGAAATGCATCTTACTGTTTGGTTTTACGGTACAAAGCAAAACAACGGGCTAAGAAGTTTTTGTTCTTGTGTTAGCATCCACTGTGCCTAAAGCAGATGGTCTGTGCAGCAAACCCAAAACTCACCAGCAAGGGACTTGCACTGAAAAATCTCCGAAGTGTTTTACTATCTCTGCATTTTCAGTGCTGATAAGCAACAAGATACAGTCCTACCTCTCTATAGGACTGTTATGAGAATTGACATTAATTTCAAAGCTGGACAGGAAAGGAGAAGACCAGGTGTTTAGAGAAACTTGGACATTGTGGTTTCTGGAAAGTCCCTTCCAAATAGTCATGCAAGAAAGTTTCAGAACTTTAAGAACATATTCTAGGCGTTTTAATCCCCCTCTGTCCTACTGTGATGAAGCAATAGAAAGCAGAACCCTCAAATGGAATAAATCCCAAACAAATTCACAGAGAGGACTGCCTGCTGCTCCTGGGTTAGCATAGTCAGTCACCAAAACCAGCAGGGCTGGGAAAATACAGTACAGAAAGTTTAAAAATCCCCCAAATGAAGAAGTTCAAATAAACAGCTCATTTATTTTATGCATTCACTCACTTCCTCGTTTTTTGTTTTATCCACTGGAGGTTTGGGTGCTTTGATCTTTTCCTCTGCATTTCCAACAGAAGCAGCTTGGATTCCGGGCTCAGATGCCATAGCCAGGCTGCCTGGCTCTGGGGTGAGGCTCTGTCCTACCACGCAGCCAAGAGCTGGAAGACTTCCCTGCATGATGAACTGAACCGTGGGCTGGCTCACCGGGGCGTAGGGGGGCAGGCTGGAAGGCAGAGCAGGCGCCAGAGGGATGTTCTGACAGTACACCTGGGAAACACACACCACTCCGTAAATGCTTGTGCTGACAAGACATGACATCAGAGCAGGATTCAGAGCACCTTTTATCCATCAGGAGCTACCACCAGCCCCACTAGCCTTTTAACTGGTGGACACCACAGACTGAGGGCTCAGACCAAGGCTACCAAGCCAACATTTACAGCCTAAACACAAGGAGAAGCTCACAGCTTCTCAGGCAGCACCATCTTTCTGCAAGCTACTGCTGAAAACAGAAGCTGCATGTACAGAGCAGAATTAAAAGATAATACACTTCTTCAATTGTAAGGAGCACCTGAGAGATCAAATGACTGGAGGATTGCTGAGGTGTATGGGCTACATGAAATGTACCACACGCAGAGGAAGGCAAACTCTGCCATGAGAGGAGGGTGTTGCACAACGAGGGCACAGATGAGATGGGATGCCTTCCACGACACTTGGGTGCTGGAATAGGAACCAACCTGAGAGGAATCTAGATCAGGAAACATAGGCTCAGGAATCATATAATTGGTTGGAGGAGGCTCATTTAACTGCACCTGATTTAATGTTTGGTTCAAGTCCTCTGCTTTCCAGGCCCCTTCTTTTGCTCGCTGAAGTTTGTAAAATGGCATCCCTAGGTAACCCAAGAGAAGGAAAAGAAAACATCTAAGAACAAAATAATGTGTCGAAGACTCAAACACAATTATATTTTAAAAATTAAAATAAAAAGCATCTAACAACAAAACTAGCTATAAAAGGATTTTTTTAGCAGTCATTCATATTTTAAAGCTTCTGATAATAGAGAGCTTCTCATCCCCTTGAGCAATTGCTTTCTACTAGGTTTACTGTTGAGAGTAACCAACAAGAACAACACAGGCAACTCTGTCAACACAAATAGCACAGGTTCCCAAGCCAAACTGTTTCTAAGCAGCTTTGGTTTAGCAGCACTCACAGGAGTGAGCTACAGAGACTTGTCACGCTCCTTGGTTTTGAGGAACATTTATAAATTCTGAAGGCAAAACAACCATTCTAGTTAAGTGCAGAAAGGGTGGGCCATGGGCTGCCAGTTCAGAGATGGGGCTGTCGCACACGCTTCACAAGCAAACAAGCTGCCGCTGGCTGAGCTGTGCTGACAGCATGTCCTCTCCAATCCATTAACACAACTCACCTCATGGTTTCAACCAGTGCAAAATGCCAGCCCTCAGGGTTGCAAACCACGGCATCACCCCAGCTCAGATGACAGAGCTCTTACACTACAACCAGGTTTGGCCAGGCACCAAAACCCTAAGTCTTATACAGCCTATTTCAACTCCTGTTTTGTTTTCCAAAAGAGACTTACTTGGAGCTTTTCCAGCAGACAGCGTGCCGCTTTCTTCCTCTTGAAGGTTCCAGGTAACTCTTTTCACTGGTGCTTTTGACTTCAAGGCAGGACCCTGAGGTACCACTTCCAGTTCAGGCTTAGTGAAATTTCTTGTATTTTCATTTGAGACAAGGCACTCCTCCTTAACCTCCCTCACACAGTCTGTGACTTTGCTTTTGGATGAGCTTTGAATCGGTGCAGCCTCAGCTGGAACATGCACGATAACTTCTTTCTTTGGGGGTTGCTCCATCAGAGATGGACATAATGCAGTATTTTCTATTTTAACTGTAATCTCTAGGTTTGTATTGCTACAGCTACCGAGCAGTGCTGGATCAGTACTATTCATTAACTCTGCTTCAGAAAAAGAATCCACATCGCCAACTGGGACACAAATGTTTGTGATCTCTGGCGCAAGGAATGCAGTTTCACTGCTCACTTCCTGACAGATGGGCTCTACCTTTATAGTTTCTTGGACCTCTCTCAGCTGAACTGGAGTCTCAGTCTGTACTTCCTCAAGTTTGACATTTGGTTGGATGGTTATGGAAAGCCCTTCTAGTACTAGCTCCTCTTTCGGCTCTTGTTTCAGAGAATGGGGTTGCTCCAGACAACTGGTCACATTTTCAACTGGAGGCTTTTGATCTTTTTCTGGCGGAGAAGGAAGCAAGGTCTCTTTTGACCTGTGTTTCCTTTCTTTGGAACTTGATCGGGATCGCAGTCTTTTTTCCTTTGATTTGCTGCTTTTGTGCTCCCAAGATCGAGATGCAGACCGAGACCGAGACCGAGATCTCCACTTTCTCCTCTCCCGAGATCTGGACCTCGATCTCTTTCTGTCCCTTGACTTCAAGCTACTTTCTTTATCATACCTCTCATAGCTCTTGTCCCTCCTGTGCTTCCGCCTTTTAGCCCTCTCCGTGCTGTTCGACCGGGAGCGGTCCCTCCGCCTTGATCTTGAGCGAGACCGTCTTTTCTTCTTCCGATTTTCATAAAACTCAGAAGTACTTCCAGGACTACCCGAACGTGACCTAGATTTCCTTCTGTCCCTAGACCAAGAAGTTTTTGCCTTTTTATCCTTGGTTTTATCCTTCATTTTCTTTTTTTTAGATCGTTCGTGACTGCTAGAACGGTCAGTAGAAGACCTCCTGCTCTTGGATTTTAACGTGTGTGTTTTGCTGTGCTCTTCCCCACCTGACCAAGAGGCAGATCTGGAGCTTCGGTCCCTTGATTGTGCTCTATCTCTTGACCCTGAACGTGATCTCTTACGCTCTTTGACAAGCACTTTTTTCCTTTTCATCTTCTTCTTGCTTCGGGAGCTGGAGTTTGAACAGGATCTGGAACGTGATCGCCTCTCTGCTTGTTCCACCTTTTGGACTTTCTGCTGCCCATCACTCTTTGAGGGACTATCTGGCTCTATTTTCACATTAATACTAGGTCTAATCAATTCCTCAGCGTTAAAGAACACATTAGGTCCCTCTCTGTTTTCCTCCTTTAAACACTTTGTATTAGAAATTTCCTTAACAGCAGATGAAGTGCAAGGACTGCTTAGGACATCTTCCTCATCCACATTGTCTCGTTCCTCTGTATCAGAGATCTGTTCTACAATCCTGCTTGCTACTGTCACGTCATCACGAGACTCTATGTTACTAGATGGCACGTCAGAGTCAGTCCCAGATCCAAATATATTTTCTAGCCTGTAAGGGGTGAAACGACGGACGGTTTGAAATGTTTGAACTTTTGGATTTTCGATGGAAATAGTCCTGGTGATATTAGTTAGTGGGATCCCTGAGCCCAGCCTTTCAGGACTGCTGTTTGCTGAACTCGAGTCCGATCCTGTTGGCTCAAAGGGATCATATATTTCACTTTTGACCTGCTTTTTCTTTACTGAAAAAAGAGGTGAAGGACTCTCCTTCTGCTGCACTTCATCGTCCACCGGGCGGAAGGTATTACAAAATCCTGGGTTAGACAGCCTGCTGGGATGTCCTGTGTTCCCGGGAATATTGATTTTAAAACTCTCGAAAGAGCCTGGGCCTTTGCCCCTTGAAGTGCCCAGCAGTGATGAACTGCTATAGCTGCCAGGATTGGTGGAGAAAGACACCCCGCTTGGACGTGTCTGTTGCTGAGGTTCCTTGGAATTCGACTTCTGACTTTCCACCCTGCTACCCTTTCCCGGCTGATTAGTGCTCTCTTTGCCAGTCAGTTGGGTTATACAGGAGCTGGGGATGTCACAGCTTTGGCTTCCTGTGGGTTCCGGCTCCACCTGTTTGCTGCTGGTTTCTTTTTTAATCTTTGGTATCCTGGGAAGCTCAAAGATGTCAATTCTCTGGGAAGGTGGTTTTACTGGCTGCCTCACAGTTACAGCTTTTGAGCCAGAATTCAAGTTACAGCTCAGGGGCTTTGAAGATGAATCAGTAGGTACAAAGTTTTTAGATTTTCCATTAAATCTGGGCATTTCATCTAACTTTGAGCCATGCCTGCTCAAAGTCGCTGTATTCTGAGTCTGGACAGATCGGGGTGTCATTGAATATTCTGATTTTATGGTTGCCTTTTCCAGTGCAGTCTGCGCAGGGCTTGCTGCAGACTCGCTCCTGTGCAGTGAGGGTGGAGGCGCTGAGAACAAGCTTGAGGAGAAGTGTCTGGAGTGAGCGCTCAGCCCCGAGGAAACGGAAGGTCCAGCCGTGGAGCTGCTTGCTGTGGTCCCTGAGTGCGCTGTACTCGGGTGGGTGTTATGCCCTGAACGATCCTCCACTCTCGAGTCACTCGCTGATTTTCTATGAAATGGAGCTATGGCACACAAACAGACAATTCAGCTTTTCAGGACACACCTGGACGTTTTCTGCCAACATTAACAGAAGTACTAAGATAATTATTTTAAGTTCTACTGTGGTTTGCAGACACACCACACAGTAATAAGGGAGTCCAACAGATCTTTTGGTCAGATACTCACAGTTTAGTGCCAGACAACCACATCTTTGAGGTAAACACTAATGTTTAGGAAATAAATGATTCTGTTCTGTAGGTATCACCAGATTAGTGCTTATTCTCTTGTAGCTGCTGATTGACAGAAATTACTACAACAGAGGACGTCAGAGGTACTTATTTCAAGAATAAAGCTCTAAGTTTCAACTTAAAGAGATTCTTTTCAAGTAGTGCTATGCCAAGGGAAGACACAGCTAGAGATGATAGCACAAATTTAGAGCTCTACTTCTGCAAAGAAATTTCTTGCCAAGGTCCTTCACCCTGCTCTTCAAACTGAAGTACAGATTACAGGCATAGCAGCAATGCATGATACATGCCAGGAAAATTGGGTACTAAGATAACTTTGGTCTATCCAGTCCTACATTTCTTACAGCAAAGCATGAAACCACTGTGCAGTTCTTTTCAAAGAAAAAAAACTATGTATTAAAACTAAAATCCTCCAGTAACATCTCAGGTCTGCAATTAAAACACAGACAAGCAACACTATTTCAGAACATCCATCTTTATAAAACAGATTAGTGTTGGCAGCTACTGAATCTATCCTACATATTCCAATGCTTAATAAGAGTATCCCTAAGTTTAAAGCTATGCAGCCTGCAGGATCAGGGCAGATCTGGAAGAAACAAAGAGGCTAACAGCACTATGAGGTGCCAAGTCCTTACCTTCCTTCTTTGCCGTCAGTGAACCATCTCTGTTGATGACCACATCTGAGCTACTCATCATGAGAAGGCTCTGTCCAGACAGGATACTTCCCAACAGATCAGGCACAGGAGCAGCTTCTGCTTCGTGATCAGGACTCAAGGCAGGCACACTGCTTCTGCATGTTTCAGAGGGGTTACATTTCCTTTACTCTTACAGCACTTGTTCTATACACACACATTACATTAAAAAGAAACCAAAGTCAAGGGCATAAACAGAGATCAGCCAGGGAAGTTCACGTGTAGTTTTGGCCTCACTAGAGTAACTCAGTCCCCATCTTTCTCTGACAAACAGGAAGTGAAGCTTTTACTGACTTCTCACAGGAATAACACAAAATAAGAAAGCATGTAATCATACCTGAGACTTTCGGTTAGCAAATGCTTTTTATTAAGAGTGGTTCTCACTGTGTTGTATATCAAGATTAACTATCCAGTGCATTTAAGATGCATTTTTGGAGGATAAACCACTGATTATCACTTCAGAGACATTTCTATCCTAGCTGCCTCTCTTGTCCCCACTAAATCACAAACACAAATGTATTCCTCAGGCCTACACTTCTATCTAAGAAAAATGACAGAGCTTGAATGAATGTTTAACCACAAGGTGCCACTGGAAGGGTAGCTAAGAGGATGGCATGAGAAATTACAATAAAAAACAACTGCAATGCTCCCACACATGGGACAGCACAAACACTCCCCTTTATGCTTTTCTTAATCTTATGAAGATGGTTTAAGTTCTCAGTTCTTGAAATATGGACTGAAAAGGTGTTTCTGGTGTTGGGCTTTTTAGTTTTTCTTTGCTTTTGTGTTGATGGGATTTGGGGGGTTATTTTGAGTTTGCTAAGAAACAAATTTCCAAAGGAACCCAGCTCTCTGAGAGAGCTACATTTCATTTCTGTATGACAACAAAGCAAACTTTATTCGCATAATGCACACCAAAACACCTGTAATAACATCCAACAGAGAGACAAAATGGGAACACTTAAAGAATCAGCTGCTAAGGCCAGACCAGGAAACTCAGTGTAGCCCACACAACCGGAGCCTTTAGAAAAGCTGACTATCAGCTAAACAGTTCTACCTTCTAAACAGCATGCTACTCAAGTAACTCTGAGGACACTTAAAGCTTCCTGAAAGGCTTCCTTCAGGACTGAGATGGGAAGGGTAGACAAATTATCCAAGTCATCATAGAAATATACTACCTTAATCCTGAGAAACCAACCTTCACCATAAGTGAGATGCATTAGAGGACAGCTATGTAAACCTTTCACACCTTTAACCACTTAAGCTGAGCTCCCTTCATTTCTCTTCAGCTCTCTCAGCCTTGCAGTTTTCTGTGACTCAGTTGGTACCTGCCTCAGTGACTTTCCTCATCCCTTTTCTTCTCATCATGCTCCTGATTCCCTGTGTCCTACTCCTCAGTCCTGAAAATTCACCATGGCTGCCAGTGGAGGGCAGCCAGGGCTCCTGGCCTTGGCAGGCTTGCAACACACAGACAGCAAAGCTGTCCTGTTAAACTGCAGGATCAAACAAAGCTTTTCCCCAGTTTTCTGAGCTCCAACAAACAGCAGCAGAACTGGGTGAGGTTGGTACAGCCCTCACCTTCTCAGGATGTGCAAGTGGATTCCCCAGCCCTCTCAAAGAAGCAAGTGGTTTTGTAACGGTTAATGAGACTGGGATTTAAAACATACTAATGGAACCCCATTTGTGATGAACAGTCACAAAACAGAAAGTGAGAGAGTCAGATTAGGGTGGAAATACCAATTTTAAATTTCAGTGGAAGTATTAAAGGTATGATGAAAGAGTGTGTGTGTGTTCAACATAAAAAAAGAATTCTTGCACAAATTGATGTGGTTATTTATCTGCACTTGTGCAGGCATGCATGTATACACACACACGCACTTTTTGAGAGATAAGGGTAAGAAAAGGGTTAAACAAGGATGACCACCAGGTTTACTCTTTTGTTAGAATCATTAGACAACTAGGAATAATAAAATAAGGATGAATTTTTACCTGGGAAGTCCCACAGAAACGGGTCTAGCAACAGGACGGTGAGACCTCAGTGCTGACTGGGAGAGAACTCTCCTTTTGGCACTCACTGGTGAATCTGGATTTGCTGGAACCTCTTCATTGCTGTGAGAAAAGACACACACACAAAGCCTGAAATTGTCTGAAATGTTTTTCACATCAAAGAGATGATACTGCTGTGACAGATACGATTAGAGAGCACTGTTTGCTTTATTATGATATATTAAAAAATATTTGTGCATATACTTATTTTCTGTGGCTGCCTAAATAGAACAGCTTGATTCAGACAGCAGAGACGCAAATGTAGATTTTCATATCTAAAATGTTAAATGGACAATTTTCTTTTATGAAAGGATCAAAAAAATATTCAGTGGAAAACTAAATTTCACCAACAGTAATTTCAGATGCCCCCTCCCCAAAAATTCAATGAGTGACACAAACTACGGCAAAGTAAGATTTCTCCTGAATTTAAAGTGCCTGGAGAAGTGAAGATAGGAAAAGGAGAAACATGGAAGATTCCAGAGGTCCATTTAATTTTGTGTTTACTGTATACCAAACATGCCAGCTGTCTTCACTTAAAATAAATAAATAAAACATGATGGATTAGGATTAGATTCCTTCAGATTCTAACCTTTCAATAACCCCATAGATCTTATTAAAGGTTTTCACAAGGCTGATTATTTCAGAAAAACTCTTTAGAGGAGGCTGATTCCTTACAAGCTCAGCAACTCAACCCAGAAGGAAAGAAAGAACAGGCCATTATGTGTTATCATGGGTTGAGTACCCAAAGCTGCCTTCAGATGTGAGAACCACGCACTGCACGGAGCCACATGTACAAACAACCCAACACCTGTTAAATCACCAGGTCCCTGATCACAACCCAGAGATCTCTCACCTTTCATAAGGATCCAACTCATATGGATCCCCAAACACAGAGAGAGAAGCTGCACCAATATCTGCTCTCATCAGCCCAAGCGAGGGCTCCGCTGGTTTGTACATGGAAGGAAGTGAGGCCCCACGCACAGGTTTACTGAGACCAAGAGTTCTTGCAATACGGGAGCGAGTAGTAACCTCATTTTTCCCCTGCACAGACAAAGAGATTGGGTTATTTGTATGTTAAGGCAGGTAAATCTGTGTCTAAAGCCCTAAATTCTTCATTTAGGCTAAATACAGTCATCAGGTTACTACCATCAGCAGCACAAGTGGTGTGCATTTATTGTCTACATTGGTTTTAAAGCATTTATGAAACTTGTAACTATGGCCTATACGTCACTTCAAACAGAGACTGCATGTATCACACGTAAGTGACCAGATAAATTAAGCTTCTAAAAATCTTAATAATGTCAATTCAAAATTGTTGGTTCCTTATTTAATGCTGGAGAGGCAGTTCTGGCTCTAAGATGTAGACTCTAGTTAAAGTAGCTGACAAAAAGAGTCAAGCTGGTGCAGAGCATTCAGTGTAATTCACAAGAGACCACCACCCACAGCTGAAAGGAATTCTGAGAGCCCTTATGGCTGATTAGCTGGGTTTGCAACAACACAGCCACAAACATCCACAGCATATTAAAAAGAATAGGTGCTGGCAATTTTAACTGAGCTTGCATCGGTACCAAGTAAACACTACAGCTGAATGGCAAGGCAGGATACAAAGCCTGCAGGACTTGCTTTACAATCTGATCCCTACAGCCCGGGTAACAGGATTTGTCAGCAAAGCCAGCAGGCCTGTCTGGAAGTTGCAATTCATTTCCACGTACAGCATCTTTCTGGAGTACACCGGACACATCCTGCACAGACTCCCACCACAAAGAAAGCTGCCTGCTACGACTCTAAGGTGGCACTTCTTCCAACTGAATCCCATGTTATAGTGCTTTTACAGAGGGCTGAAAATGGCAGATACTGGCTGGCAGAAACTCACTCACATGTGATCTTACTCTTCTCTTTTTCCCCCTCCTCTTCTTTGTCAGACGCTTGCGTCTCTTCAGCTGTGTCCCTGAACTCTTCCTCCCAGCAGCAGATTTCGTCTGAGTTCTTTTTTTGCCTCCTACTTTCTTCCGCCTACCTGATGGGACAAAAACCAATGATCTGGCTAAGTGCTGGCACTGTATTTACTCTGTACTCACCTTTTTGTCCCCCCATGACCACAAAGCAGCTGAAAGAGATATACAGAGTGCCACCAACAGCAGGGCAGAAAAAGTCACATCATTAGGATTTATTTAAAAACAACCTTCGAGACACTTCTGGGCAGAGGTGGTACAAGGAAAGAAGAAAAGGCACATGGCATACTTCCATGCGTGTGGCAGCATACAGCTGATGTAGAGTATTTTGTAGGGTTCAGGCTGCCCTAAGGTGTCTGATGTCCTCACCTGTTTTTCTCTTCTGCCTGGTAGGAGCCCGTGGTGCCAGAGGACGCTGGTAGATGGCTGTGTTCAGGCCTGCTACAACTGCCTCAATTGTTTCGTCCAGAAGAGAGGACATGAGGTACCCTGGGACGTGCTGTGGGAGGGATCAGAAGTTACATGATACAGGTACCTAAAGCTCAGCAACATTTACTTATAAAAGCATTTAATGAAAAATGGATTTGAGATTCAAATAAGGAAACCCTTCACATCACCAAGCTGCCAGTTAAGGAATTACATCACTTTTTTCATCTACTGACTGACATATTAAGGACCTTGTTCTTCCTCCTTCAGAATTAACATGCATGCTCCCAGTTGCTAACTGTGCTTGGAGGACAACAGCTCACACATCCTCAAACACTGGAAATAAGCTTCAGTCAGCTCAAGGTACAAGCCAAAATAAGACGTACTTTTGTTCAGAGACAAAGCCAATAAATAACAGTGCCTTTCTAGGTATAGTTTGTAATCATCCCTGTACACTGAGAAGTGGACCTAGGAACAGCTTCTTGAACAGGAAATGCTGGGTTTCCAGGATTACACTACCACAGAATAGTAAAGTCCCCAGGCACCACCCCTCTCATCCACAGGAGACGACTCCACACTATCTCTAAAACAAGTAGGGAAAGAAAGAAAAGTAACAACAGTTACCCCACACTATCTCTAAAACAAGTAGGGAAAGAAAGAAAAGTAACAACAGTTACCCTGCAGAGTCTTTCACCGCAAACAACACTTTCCTCCCTTTATTTTTTTTCAACATATAGCCCTAACTACTCAGTTGTAATTGCTTAACAACAATGCATCGAATAATTAATCAACTTCTTGTATTTTATTAATTCTTCTAAAGTTAAAATTGAAACACCTGGGTTTGGCAGCCAAATAAGATCACCTCTGATATGGAGGACATAATGAATGTAACAACTGCTAAAGCATTCTGGGAAATCCTTAAATCAAGGGAAAAATGTGATAAAAACTTAAGGTGAGCTGGATCTTCATTCATGGCAGCTATCCCAAACTATACTTAATACTGTAATACAAGGACCCTGTGTATTTGGGATATTCCCCTGCACTGATTCTCTAGTACTGTTAATGTGGTTGAACTCATGCTGCCACATTATTGAGGAGATTAAGAGCTGTTTTTTTCCTCTTCCAACAAGAGACTGATTTTCACAAACACAGAAAACTTAAAAATACAAAATTTTTCACTTCAATAGGGCTGAAGGCAGTCAACAAGTTCTACTGCTGCGGGGAAGGAGGGAGGAGTACAAAGGAAAATAAACAACTGTCAAATAAACATGCTAAAAAACCAGAAGTGGTGCACAAACTGTGTATTAATAGCCACTAGAAATAACAATATAATTTTGCTCATGCCAGGGGTGATAAAAACGCAGGTTAAGAGAGCAAGCTGCTGCAACATTTCGAAATAGGGCATCTTGGTCATGTGCTGTACTCCATTTGCACACGTTGTACGTCTCAGTTTAAAAGAGCTCCACAACTGCTAACCACTGTGCTATGGACAGTCAACACAGACAGCTGAGCTATTGAAATGGGGACTTATTTCAGCAACTCTTCCCCAGGGTTCTTGCAGAGGCTCAGAAATCCCCGTGGATACCCGAATTTGCTGTGCTGTTGTTATGCGGTTCCTGTTCACCGTGGCCCGGACGCGTTCGCTCTGCCGAGTCCTGGCTATGGCTCGGGTCCGGACGTGAGGGCGGAGCCTACTGGTGGTGGGGACAACATCAGCCATCAGGGCAGCCACCTCTTCCTCACTGACATGATCTGCATCTTGAACGAGAACAGGCTGAGGTCACTTGTCTTTCTACAGGTGAAATCATTTAAAGAATTTCAGGCAAAAAAAAAAAAATCAGCATTTTCTTTCTTAAACCAATCACCTCCACAGGCAGCCATGACCCTCTCGAAAGGAAATGAGCAGAGACACCACTGCTTCAGACTGTTACATGATGTAACACTTTTCTAGGCAACAAAAGTTGCTGCTACCTTCGCAATCTGAGGTCAGGATACTAATAAATTCTTTCCAGTGTAACAGTGCAGTCACACTATGATGCTGGGTTTGCCTTGGAAAGGTTAAAGGATGCTTACAAGAAGCAGCTCCACAGGTTGTAACTGCAGATGAAAATCTTCATAAACAAGATCCTCTCATCAGTCAAGAGTTCAAGTCTAATCTTAAGGTTCAAGAGAGAATGCTTATCAAAACAATTATTTGAAACAGATAAAACCAGGAGGTTAAAAATATCTTCAAAACACCACATGATTCACATTATCTAACTCGGGAGAAAAATATTTACTTCGACTGGCTAACACAAAACCCTTACCTGCAGCACCATTGGCACCCATGTGGGCACAGGCAGGACAGAACCATTCATCTACAGGGACTTCACTCAGAGGAGGATTAAGGCATTCCATGTGATACCTTGAGGGAAAAAAAAAACCACAAAATCAAACAATGTGCTCCTTACCAAGGGAAGACAGCATTTTACCTCCATCCACATGCTACATAAGGCAGACTCATTTTCTTAAGCCTGAAACTATGGTTTATGCATCCGCTTCTACTAATCTCCAGAGAAACTACGCTACCTGATAGTTATACAAGGGTCTTCAAGTCTAGATGGTATTTTCATCACTTTAGGCCCAAAAAATCTCAGAAAACTGAGCGTTTTTCCCTCACTGTGTGGTGAATCGCTTCCCATTTGAACCTGAGCTGCAAGAAATGTGCAGAGCCAAAACTGGTAGTGGCAAGAGAGATACAGAGGCGCTGGAGAGACAGGTAATCAGGAAACAACATCAGCTTCCTGAGAATCAACACAGTGTTAACAGTACTGGTACTTAGGAATGTTTGAAGCACGTTATTCTACATTTTTCTAGAGTTAATCTCAGCCATGGAGAGCTAGTAAAGACTTCAAGTTCTTTTTTCAGGAAGTGCTTCTGGAAGTGCTAACTCTAGAAATGAAGCATATATAAAGAACTTACTTTAGGAAAAGAAGACAAAAATCAAACAACTTTATCAAACTCGAGATAAAAACATTAAAAAAATTACACTACCTGTTGGGAGATCACAAAGTAAAATCTGAAGCAATACCCTGAGTTGAGACAGGCTTATGGAAATTCAGAAAGAACTTAAAGATGAGACTTCAGATAAGATCTAGGAAACACTGCTTTGGCTTAATATTTTAAACTCAGTGTTCTGATGATGCTCTTAACAATCTTTAGTGTTCCTGATTTTGTCTTTTTTCCAGAAGGTGAATCAGTGTATGTGTGCATACGGACACAGAACACAAAGACAAAACTAGACTCACCAGATGTCTACTTAACTCGCTAGAAGTAATTTTTGAAAGGTTATTTCACATACTCATTGCTAGCATCTCTCTTTGTTCAGTGGGTAACTTTTGACATCTTCAAACTGACAATGCTGGAAGACTGATTAAGCAGCCTCAGAGCTTTAAATTCTAGCAGAAAACTGAAGGGCCAAAGTTGTGTTCAAGCATATTTGTGACTCTACTTAAACATTTATTTTATTAGTCAAGGAGGGGGCAGAGACAGAAGTAAGCAAGAGTAAGAGAATCATTTAAGAGCTGTGGCTCTAAAGAAAATTCTCAACATTTCACAAAACTGTGAATCTTAAGCACTTCTCCTGCACAGCACTAATGCCCAGTCAGCTAGGACAAGTCATGCATCCTATCCTCAAGGAGACATAAAGGGTGTATGGTTTTACCCTTTATACACACAGATGTTGCATGCATGAGCATAAACATCTTCATCACTTGAAGGCATGGTCATTTGTTTCAGTGGTCTACAGCCTGATGTGCACAGGACTCTCCACTCATACGCTGCTAAATGACCAGAAAAGGATCCATCACATTGTGGGGATGGATGTCTGCACTGTAACACACGGACACATGGCTGGCCACATGATGAGCCTGAAGAGAGCAGCAAGGGGCAGCCCGCAAACCAGACAGTGCCTGTGGACCAAACTCTGGCCAAGTGCAGCCACGCAGGTGCTCCGTTCATTTCAGCCTCTTACCCTGCATCACAGCCATCGCAGAGCAGCAGGCGATCCTCGCGGTCACTTCTGCCACACACCTCACAGAAGGTTGGATCATCCTCTCCATCAGCACCCTGAGCTTTCGTGTTCTCAACAGGAATCTAAACAAAACAAGGATTCACAGCTCATGCAGAATGTAGCACTTTTTAAAACCCATCGTCACATTAACAGTAGTACCTGCAGCAAAATCTAAAAGTGAAGGAACCAAAGTGGCTGTTACACACCAGAACCTCCACTTCGTTCATTCAGCACATCTAGGGCACAATCAAATGCCTGACAACATCTACTTAACTTGTCTACTGCCAGACGCCAACGACTACAGAAAACTGCATTTTAAGAATAGGAAAAACAAAAATCCACAAATAAGATCAAAAGCAGTCAAACAAACAAAAAGATGCCAAAAATGAGACTAAAGAGAAGAGCAAGCTTCGCTACCCCTGTATTACTTCAATGTTAATTCTCATTTCTGTTAAAATGCAAACAGTAATAAACCACCAGTTTATGAAAACAAAGCATCAAACCCCTAAACGTCCCCCTGGACACGAACATCTTTCTGATATCAATTAAGAACAATGACAACTCTTCAATGTTCTTTTATAAGCAACTACTAGCACACTCAACCAGTGCCTTTCAGGGCTCTCCTACTGCCTTGTGCCTCTCCCCTTACAAACCCAGCTGCTACACAGCATTGCTGGGAGCAGGACATAAGGAAGAGATCATGGATACTCTAGATTATTCCTATTCATCCTATAACAGCACTTGAAGAACGCAAGGCACTTTCCACATGCAGACAGGCTTATCCAAGCAGAACAGTTTTCAGCCAAATGTCCACTATACAAAACAGGCAGATAGGAAAAACACCCTTTTTCTGCCACCACAACACAATACTGCAGGAAGTAAGGTTAAGGAGGAAGAAAAATTGCCACTCCTTAAAAGGCAAATTCAAAATAGGAAAGAAATAATTCATTCAGAGAGCAAGTATTACATAAACACCCTGGAAGTATAAACTTTTGAATAACAATTTTGTGCCAATTGGCCTTGTTGTTTGCTACAGTAAAAGGCTTACCTTTTTTAAGATTTTCCCACCAAAACGTGCCCAAATGTTAATGTAATTAAAGAGGATTCGATCCACTGGACAGGAGTTTGCATTCTAGGAAAAAAAAATCCCAATTCAGTTAATAAGTACATCACTTTATTCAATTTTTAAAAAGAAATCCTAAATTATTAACGTAATAAGCATTAAATTAATGTAGTAGTCATTTTAACAGCTATTGATCTTGACATTTTAAGTACTGAAATCTGACTTATCCGGTTTACAAACAACATGTTCTATCAGAGAAAACATGCACTTTTAGAGAAGCATTTATTTTACTGAAGCAATTTAATTATTATTCAATTGCCAAAGCAACATCAAAGTTCTTCCAAACATTGCCTTTAAATAGTGCTCATGTTTTAAGGCATTTATTTTCCTTTGGACAAATGAGCAACTAGAAATGGTTTACAAATATATTCAGTAAGAGTGATTTATTTGCTTTTTAAAAATTTAATCACCACTGCTACTCCTGCATGCCCTGTAAGTTTTGTTGTAATTCTCACCCTGGATTATGACTATGGGAGCTACACAGGTGGCAAGGAACTCTGACTGAAAACTGAATTCAGAGCAAGCTGCTGATTGTCAGCATTCCTTTACATCTTTCCTGTGTTTAGATGCTCAGTGCTGCAACAGATCCCCATCCAATGGTCACAATACAGAATTCAAGAAAAGATAAAGACAGTTATACAGAGAAATATATATATATATCCAAGCACAGAGAAAAATTAGTATCTCAGCTTGAAAAAACAAAAGAACTGTAGATGCCTACAAACATGTTTCCTTGTGACCTTACAGCTTGCAGAGAACAGAACAAATCAGGACGGGTACAAGAAAAACAGATCCACACTTCAAACATGAATCCTGCCAAACAGAGCGGTAACCCAAGCCTGTTAAAAAAAGCTTAAGAAAGCAAAGATGAATATTACCGTGTTTTGTTCTCATTACAGCACAACAGCATGATCAGAGGGGAGAGAGCAGAGCATACCAGAAGGCCACAGGACATCACAGACAAAACAGCTCACCTTAGACCACTCCACGATGCAGTCCAAGCAGAAGTAATGGGAGCAGTTCTCAGGAGTCCCAACAGCCTGATCCCTAAATGTGTTGAGGCAAATGGGGCAGTTTTCACCATCCTCATCAGAGGAAATGCTCACTCCATTCAGGTGTGGCTCTGATTTCAAAGAATCAGTGATTCCTTCCATAGTGGCCTCACTTTCTTCCTCCTCTTCCTCCTCTTCATCATCATCTTCGCAATCTTAAGAAGTGAGAGATAAAAACCAGCTTGTGTGTGCGGCAGGGCTTCAGCAATGAAGGCAGAGGGGTGGGCAGGACACACTACCAGTTCACAGAAAATTCCAAGTAAGCTTATTTTATGAGGCTGCAGGGGTGAAGCACAGCCTCCCCAGTTTAAGGCAATAATTTTTGCTGTTTTCTTGCTTCCTAAATCCCTTCACTAAAAAGCAATGGATTACTCTGGTGAAAAATAAAGCCTGATAATGTGAGTAGTCTTGCAAGAGATTAAAAGCATAGACACCAGAAAAGCAAAAGATTATCTAAACGAGACAGTTAAGATATGTCAGGCTACCACTGAACACTGAAGTTAAAAAATAAAGTTATAATAAAGTTACCATGTACCCAACTTTTGGTTTTTTTTAAGAGACATTCCAGAGGAAAAGCAGCAGCAACACACTCTACTGCAGAACAGCAAATGAAAGATTTCACCAGTAAAATATGATTTTGAGAGCCAAGGGATCTAAGTGCCTTAGAGACCGCTCCAAGAAGCTTGGTTTTGAATAAAATTAAACACTCAGCACACATTGTTGAAAGGTATTTTTACTTTTAGTACAAAATACAAAGATGTGTTAGTCTTTCCCTAAAACCCGTGGATTAAGCTGATATTTTCAAGAAGCAACAAAAAGGTACCTAAAACCCCACTCACTTTGAGGGGGGACTGGGGATGGTTGTTGTTGGGCTGCTAATTTTTTCTTTCTTTTTTTTTTTTTTTAAAGAGAATGGGACCCTTGTCTTTTCTACTGAATTCTCCTGTCTGGACATAACAGAGAATACTCTGAATGATGAATTAATAAAGCTTTTTGGCACCTGGCATTAATTTTTTAGTCTGTGTTCAAATCAGTCTAACTAGTAACTTGGAAAACTGTGCTCTTGCCTTCTCAACAAGCTTTAACATCTGATAAAATCTATTTTTGTCTGTCCAAATATTAATTTGAGCCTAGCAGTTTCAGAAGTACATGTATCTACAGAATATGTTTTCATTAAAATTAACAAATTCAAATAACATCCACACTCCTTTTTCAAAGAAAAATTAGTCAAGTCTTCTTCCATCCTCCCTAGGTATTACAGCAATAACAATTTATTTCCAGAATTCCCCATCACAACATTCACTTTAGAGCACCATGCCAAAGCAAACTAACAAACATGCTTTTCATAAGTGAAAAAATAGCATGAGCCATTGCTGCAATTTTGACTTTTTTTCTTCCTCATGCTGGGGCAGAGTTCACTCCTGTTGACTACAACTACACCACCTTGGTCAGCAGATAGTCTTCAAGTATGCAAATGCTTTAAAAGCTTAGAAATTGGGGACTATTACTTGTTTGCTTATTACTGTAGGATTTTGGCATCGGCCTGACACAGCAGCATCTGTGGATTTATATTTCATTGTTAGTTTCTGGAGGAACAGCTTTCATTTCACTCTTCCTCAGTTATTAAAAAACGACTGTTAAAGCACATTAACAGACCTTACCTTCTAATTCTTCATCTTCGCTTTCTTCCTTGTCCTCCTCACCTCCTTCTTCCTCAGTGTCATTATCTTCCTCTTCACTGCCGGTATCATCCTCTGAATCCCCACTATTTCCACCATTGCTTTCTTAAAAAGAGAAGAGCAGAGGAAATCCCTATTTGATGCAGACAGACAGGCAGAACAGGTACCAGAGCCCCTAATCAGGCCATTATGCACGAAGGGAACCCCCAGATTTCCACGGCGGTATCAAAGCTGCCCATCTGGAGAAACTGCAGGGAAGCATGCCAGCAGTCTGATACACACAAGTTATGAAGCGAAGCAAAACAAAACAACTGTCAGGGAGAAGGAGACAAATGGTCACAAATATATCTTTACCAGCCTTTTGAGGGTAAATCAGTAGGTTCTGCAACCTCGAAGCAGAAGGGTGCACGTGCGGAGAGGCCGCATTTACCTGTTTCACTGAGGAGTGCGAGACACTGCCTCTTGCCCTTTCCCAGAGCAGCGTTCTTGTTGATCAGCTCATCCTGGCTGTCATCATCCATGGCGGGACATCGGAATCCCTGCGAGGCGGCAGAGTCAGGGAGGCAACGCAGCACCTACAGCAGCAGGGCAGGCACCAGGCTGGCACAGAGCACCCGACGCACCTGCAGAGACCTGAATGGGAGAAGGGACAACGCTCACCTCACACCACTGAGCAGTTTTCCCAGTTTCAGTTCCGAGGTAGCTACGAGTAAGCACCTATCACTCCGTGAGGCTTCACAGCCCTACTGAGCTGGATGAAACCAGCTGCTTGTCAAAAGGAGTTTAGGTGAGAGATTCAGCTTTATCTTGGGCTCCTGGATGACAGAAAAGGGTATAACCAGAACTCCCCACTGAAAATAGCAATAAAAAACCACAAACACTAAAACCATCCCATGGACCAGCAATTCAATGCAAAACTGAAGAGACCAGAGCCCTTTCAACAAGGCCTAACAGGATGACAATATGTGTTTCAAATCAAAATACTCCATCTTGTCTGATTGAAAAGAATAAAGATTACATAGTTTAGGCCCTTTATAAAAAAAAAAAAGCTTTTGCGCAGCTCTGTCATGAAATGGAGAAGTTGAAGACCCCACAGCTATTATTCCATGGAAAAGACAAGACCTGATCTGGTGCATATTAATGTAATCACATTAACTGCTGTGCATCAGCAGACTGGCAGTAAAACTGACAGATACTGGGAGATGTTGCATGATCCAAATTCATAATGACAATTAAATCAGAGCTTTTAACACATAATGCTACAAAGCATTAAGGCAGACAGACCCCTGGCAAGGTTCTATACGCAAGTCATGAAAATATATAATTAACAGACACTTAAAGCTAGGTGTCATATCTCAATATGAAAATAAAAAAGGATTCTTTTATAAGTGTGGCAAAGAAGTTTCAATCAGGTGCTCTTCTCCCACTCTCCCTGTTCCCCATTACATATCTCGCATATTAAGAGATTTTTTGGAACAAAACACTATGTTTTATTAAAGTGCTCTTGATCCGTACCTTTGCTTGCACACTCCCTCTTTGAGCCGCACAGCTCTGCACTAGAGCCTTAAAAATGTAGGTTCTACTAAACCAGACTAAACTACAAACGGAATCTTCAGTGCTCAGGGAGTGGGGAGGGGGGGAGGAACTAAAAAGAAAGAAGACTAAGCTTCAACACAACTAAGTTCTTGCAAAGACTTCGTAAGAATCTTGCCTAAAGAGAGGTTTAAATTTTTAGCTAAATTTATGGCTGTTAACAGAGTGTTTAAAAAACTGTTTAAAAACAATTTATGTTGGCTGAAAACATGCAGACTCATCAAAAGCCAGTCATTCCATGATGCAACTGAAAAAATAGGAAGAAACACCCGGAATTTTTCAAGTTTCAGCAGTGCGTATGTATGAATTATTCAAACTGAAACTCAATTATATAATCTCCTCCCAAAAGCTCAGTTAGCTACAGCAATGCAAAATTTGTGGTGACGTGACAGGCAGGACACACAAAGGGAAGGACCGGCAGCACCAGTCCCCCAGCAGGGCAGCGGCAGGCACGTGTTCCATCCGTGTATTTGGATGCTGTGCAGAACCCCGGCCACTTCTCCACCGGCACCTTGTGGGAACAGAGCGGGTTCCTGCTGACCTGTCACTGCCACTCCCAGCCAGCCATGGCACTCCTGAGCCACTGAGGATGACGGAGGCCAACCAAAGCCACGGCAAGTAAAAACCATGGATAAGCCTCCACTTCACTATGGCCATTACCTTCATTTCCCCGCTCTCCAGCTTTCCTTAGAGCAAAGCAATAAGCACAGGGCGGAAAAGATCTTTATGTTTCAAAAAGCGATTCCTACAGGCCACAGTTCTGACCAACGTACACTTAGCTACATTTCCAAACAGCATGCATTTCTTCACTGTAGTGGAATAAAACAACTACCCGTATTATTTTTGCCTTCCTACCCCACGGAAAGCTATCCTTTAGGCACAGAGGAAAACAAATCAGCACTTGTGACTTGACAATCTAAACTGACATATTTGTGCTGCAAATGCAAGCTTGTACTTTGCTCAGAGGCAAAACTCTGAGTTAAAGAAAATCTGGTACTGCAGCAAACAATCAAGTCTTCAAATCCTGTCAGTAAAAAAAGTCTGTTTTGTGGATAGCTGGAAACTGACAAGGAGAAACCTAGCGATGAAGAGATGAAGCAAATTTGAAACTTCTAAGCACATCACAAATAGTACTTTATAAACAACCTTTTCCAAACTGGGCAGCTGCTCTTAAGGAAAAAAAGAGGGAAACCACAGTTGACTATACACCTAATATGAGAGCTCCTTCTCCTATTTTTTAAGAACAATAAGCAGCATTTCCAAGTTGTTTCTTTTTTTCAGGGGAGACATTTCAAACAAACTACCACTGTGAAACACAAACACATCCATGATACACTTCAGAGAGTTCATCCACCTGTACAAAATCCCCATTTTCTCCAGTACTTACCACACCAGAATTTTTCTAAACCCCCTGAGCCAGAACTAGCAAATACAAAATAGACGGAAAGCATTTTTATTATTATATTAACCAAGAAGTTTGGTTAAGGAGGAGAAGGCAGTCATTCCTCCACGGCAAAGCTTAACCACGCACTTCTGTAACACAAAAGGCCAAACTGCTAAAAAGCAACCAGTTATCCCTGAAGGCCATTTGACTCAGGCAACTACAGCTTCTTTTAATTTTGGGGGTGTGAAGGACTTGCCCTCCTGGCTGTACCCAACCCCTCACCGATTGCTCACTCGGACAATTCCATGGTGTGCAGTACTCTCCATACAGCCCTTCGGCTGCGAGCAGCTCTCACACGCACCAATCCTCCCTTCTGCATCCCACTTTGTATGTCTATTCAGAGAAATTTAGGATGCAACCCAGGAACACAGATGCAGGGTAATCTGGCCAGAGATCCCTTGTCTTTGTACCCAATACCACTGATGCTTATAGCAAACCCCACTTCAGTTCCTTGGGCAGGTGGATCATCCACTCACACAGCACATCCAGTGTCCGGATTACACACTGCACACAAGGTTGGTTGAAGGCAGGCACCATTCTCCTCCTTAACATCCTCCTTTTCAAATTCTCATTTAGAAGAACACCACAAAACCTCAAAAAAACATTAAGCCACAGAAGCAACGAGTGCATGGCAGGTGTTCGCTCACTTTACTCGCACCAGCGCTTTCTGCCGCCTTAGGCTGCCTTCCCCAGGACACAACCTCAGTAAGGCCAAGGTGGGCTTGCTCGCAGTGCTGTGTCCCTACGGCAGCACAGACTCTGCTGCAGGACAAGCTGCAAGCCCAGGCTTTGCTGTTAACAGATTACATTTTTACACAGAGATGCCTTAAGTCACTTTAATAGTACAATCAAAGTGCAATTACAAACACTTTCTTCAAGGTGTATTAGCAACAGGGCTTTCTGCGGGCTTCAGCAACAGAGATGATTAAGTGCTTCCTCCAGAACAAGTGTTTATCAAACAAGCACTTCAGCAAACATTTAGTTTTTCGAACTGAAGTCCTTATGCATTACCACAAATCAGTATTTTAATGTACTTTGAGTATGTTCCAGCAAGAAGGCAAGTGCAGGTTTCCAGTCATCAAAGGAGGCACAGTCCGCAAAGGACACCGGAGCTCCATCCCATCTGACACAGCTGCTACAACAGCGAACGCCTCTGCCAGCCACGGGCACTTTCCCTCCCAGCACCCATCTCCTCCTCCACCAACTTCTTACGGAGTTTCCACATTTTTTTAGAAACAGAAGAGCTACTACAGAAGGCATTTACTTTCATCTGCTTGGGTAACACTCAGGACTATTCACAGGCGAAGAAAAGTTTCTCACAGAATTTTCTCACAGGGTGGTTTTGAATGCTGATCTAATTTCATGGGCCACTACTGAGCCATCATGTTCTAAAGACCACTTATAACTAGATTTAAGCCTACTAAGTTTTCAAACATGTGGGCTTTCAGTTCTCATTGGCACATCTGCTTCGTTGGTTTGTTGGGGGGAGGGGTTTTGGTTGTGTTTTTTCTTAGTTTTGTTTTTTTTCCCCCAATCAACTAAATAATTCAGTTCTCTCCGGAAAAGCAGTGTCACACATCAGAAATCATTTAGCTTTGTTTCCAGTTTCATATGTTACATTCAAAGAAAAGAAAATAAGAGTTGTAAAAATAATTTTTGTACCCGGTTGGAAAAAGTCTGATTATGGTGTGACTACTGTCTGCCATCACCACATTCCAAAGGTAAATTAAGACAACTTGGCAGGGAAATAATTCAGATTAACAAGACACTCCTACAGCCCAGAGTCGTGCACTGCCAATCTAGCATGCACAGGGAGCTTTAAAAAAGTCCCCTAAATCTAAATTTAGATCCCTGTTTAAATTACCAAAAAAAAATTAACTCTTAAATACCACTATCAGAACTGCCTGTGCAACAATTTAAACAATGGAAGCACCTAAGAACCTAACAGAGAAGGCACAGAAAATTAATCCTGCGGTAGGTAAGGAAGTGCTTATCTGTCACCCATCCTAGCCCTGCCCTAAATTTAGCCATCCTGAATTCCAGGATAAAAACTGTCCACCAAAGCTTCCCGAGGAGCTGACACTGCACTCTTTGGGGAGTTTGTAATGCAAACAAAGCAACACATAGGCTTTGCAAAAGCACTTTGTAAGTACAGCATCTTACCCAGAGGAGCAGCTAGACATTTTGTACCTCTGTATTCAAAGCAGCAGCCAAGCTCTATGGAATTCCCAGCCTCCAATTCCTTGCAGCCACTGGCTCTGCTTCCAGCTGCGAATTAGCTACTCTCCAACTCTGCACATCCTCCTCTTTCTTAACAAGCTTCTTTTCTTAGGAAGAGTCACCCTTACTGGCAAGTTCCCTTTCAGCATCAGTCTTTCACACCAGTCCCATTTTTAGCTACAGCTTCCCCTGCTGTTTATGGGCAGGGCTGTGGGAAAAGAAAAAACCACAACAAAAACCAACAAACCCAAACAAACAAGAAAACCCAAACAAAAAGCTCACACACTTTTTATTCTGTGCATAGCCCTACGGAGGGAGACCCACAGACGTACAAGAAAAGAAATAACACAACAGACGCCCCTGAAACATACCAGCAACACACTACGTGGCAACAACCTGAAACCAGTAAATGAAACTACAGAAATCCCACCCACCCCACTGTCACCAAAGGTGGGGCGGCCAAGGGAAGGCACCAGTGACACAGTTCAGAACCTCTCCGTAAGCACAGGTCCCTCAAGGCCAAGTTTTGAAGCCTAAACGTGCCCTTGTGATAAGCTAATACACGATTTAAAAAAAAATAAAAAAGCTTGCACGCAGCTCCTCATCTGTACTTGTCAGCCGAGCTGGCTGAAATAGCTGATAACTTCTCCAACACCCGTGTGTGCACCACAAACAGTGGGAATGGGTGGGAAGAGGGAGGGAGAGGGGAAAGGGGAGAGGCGCGGACACAACACGCCGGAAACATTTGGGGTTTTGTTTAGTAGCCTTACTATATTTATACATGTACTTCGTGTATTTATTTAGGTCTTTGCCGCAGCAAAGGCAGCTGGACCGCTCCCAAGCCGAGGTGCTCCCGAGCCCGCTCGGCCCTTTTGCATCCCGCGGGACGCTCCCACGGGAATCCCGGAAGCACCCGGGGAGAGCCCGACCCGGGGCTGCCCTCCCGCAGAGGCGTCTCCCGTCGGAACCCAACCCAATAAACACGCTGTCATTGTTGCTGTTTATAGGAACGACACTAAAGGAGCGACCGGGGCANGCCCCGAGCACTCACCGAGGAGCAGCCCCGGCGCTCACATCCCAGCCAGGAGCAGCCCGGCGCCCGCTCGCATCCAGGACCCCGCGGCCGCCGTTCCCCCGGAAGCGCTGTGGAAACACTGGCGGGG